>OY720636.1:130155889-130344532 GCA_963169105.1 Ceriagrion tenellum | reverse complement strand
CAAAGGAGAACCATCCACATTGGAGTTTGAGAGCCAAGAGACCTCAACGCTACCACCGCTGGTCTCACTCAGGTTCCATTTCCTTATGCAGGCACGATGACGCTGACTTGTCATTTGCACACTATGGTGGCGACAGCTTTCATTCGGAGGGCCCTGCCGAATTAGCCTCTTACAGGCAGATTCGTGGGTGACGAGGACTGGCCATATCCACGTCCCCTCTCCGCTTGGCAGCCTCTCTTCCTAAGAGCTTGGGCTGCTCCTCTCTCATGCGCTGCGACACATAATCCCACCAACGGGAGTTCCCTCTCTCTCAAGAAAAGGAAAGGTATAGGGAAGGAGTAAAATATATGGCTTGTCTGTCTCCCAAAACACCAAAGCTATCTCAAATGGATAATTAAAACGGTATCCATTACAGTTACTTCATCAAAAAAAAGAACAAGTTTGAAAAAAGAAATAGGCAGTTAGGTGTGAAATAAACCACTGGAAACATCTTTATACAACACTTCTGAACATCTATTTTTTTTTATCGAAACAATCATTGGTTTTACAATCAGAGAAATATAACAAATACCTCTTACCGCCCTTGGGTCCCAGACTCCCTTGGCTGGTCTTCAAATTTTACATGTGCCAATTGCACATTAATTTAATTCCATTACACAATGCTAAATTAATATAGAGCAATAAGATTAAAAGTCAATGTATTTATTTACTGTTTGGTATCAAATTGATCAGCAAAATGTAATGATGATCATTATTGAGAGACCATGCTATTAAAATTTGAATAAAAAATTAATTTCTAATGTTGCAACTCCAATTATGCATTTTTGAAAAGTGCTCCAATGTAACTGCACCCAATGGTGAGAGAGGAAGAATGGTCATCCCAGATTATAGGGGTCCACTACCTGCCAGAGCCTCACCCAGGCTAGAGAGGAAAATACTTTCCTTGTTTTTCTCTCACTCAAGGTAGCAGCAATCATAATGGGATCCAGTAGCCAAAAGGTAAATTCATGCACCTCACAACTCTTTGAAATAAGAGGACCAATATCCTGATGCGGAGATGAGAGAAGCTGAATACGTAAGTCATGCTAAGAGGAGAGAAATTAGATCAAGTGGATTCATTCACCTACCTCAATGTAGCATAGGAGAAGCAAAAAGAACATAAAGCATTGATTTATCCGAGCTAAGAAAGCATTCATGATCAAAAGGCAACTACTGTGCTCAAAGATGAAATAACTAAGCACAAGGAATCAGTTTGTTAAAACACCCCTGTGAAGAGAAGCACCTTATGGATCAGAAGCATGGAATTGGAAAAGCAAACCAGAGATGATTAAAGCATTCCAAATGTAGAGTAGAATGCTGTGGATAAAATGGATGGATAAAATAAGAAATGTGCAGAAGAGTAGAATAGTAAAAAGACCATACGTAAAACCACACTGAAACGAAGAACCAAATGGATTGGACACACTCTGAGACACAATGGGTTTGGGAGGAATATAAGTCATGAAAAATAGAGGGACAGATCCCCGGAGGAAGGTCAAGGGATACATTGACAGATCAAATAAAGAGGAAATTATATAAGAAAAATTACCAGGGAGTAAGGGAATTAGCATTAGATTGGGAAGAACAGAGGGCCGCATTCAACCAAATTCTGGGTTGAACAACCAATAATGATGGTATAACTGTATACTTAATTTTATGATAAAATTAGGCTATATTTTTGTTATAACCCTATGAGTAACTTCATAAGAATATGTTTATATACTACATAAGTTCATTACTTCAGAGAGAGGAAAAGGAGAAGCAACAACATCAGGGATGCAAAGGGGAATATATTGATAGAGGATGAAGACATTAGGATTACATAGAAGTAACATATCAAAGAACTCTTCCAAGGGCCGACGCCACTGGAAAAAAACCTAATGAATACCTAATGAAAGTGAGGTTGGTGAGGAAGATCAGGGCCCACTCATACTAATAAGTGAATTCGATAGAGAAGTAGAAGACATCAATTAAAACAAAGCACCAAAAGCTGACAGTATCAAAGAAAAAATTGTCAAAGCACTGGGAAGTAAAGCCAAGGATAGCCTGAATGAGATATCCAAAAATAGCTACCAAGGGTAACACTTCCTGAAGACTTTCCAAGAAGCATAATGGTCTCGATACCAAATATGGCAAGGACCAAGAGTTGAGGAGCATTTAACCTTCTAGTCTAGTGTCACATGCATCAAAAATATGCAAATAATAAGCCAAAGAAGGGAAAGGAAAATTGAAGACAGCCTCTCAGAAAACCAGTTGGGGTTTAGGAAGAACAGGGGTATCGGGGAGACCATACTTTGCCTGAGAGAAATGGTAGAGAATGGATTAATACTTAAGAACAAGCCATGGTATGTCACATTCATGGATATGGAGAAAGCATTTGACAATGTTGAGTGGAACAAGAAGTTCAGACTGCTGGAAAAACTTGGAATGGATTAAGACGACAGAAGAATAATCTACCAGCTATACAGGAAGCAATTGGCCACAATGCATGAGAGACAGAAGTCAGATGGAAGCAATTAACAAAGGAGTTAGACAAGGATACAACCTCTCACCAGAGATGTTCAATATGTACTTGGAGGAGGCCATACCAGAAGCACAAGAAATTGGACTGAGCAGGATAAAGATAAACAGAAAAGAAATAAACTTACACCGCTTCATAGATGATATCACAGTCATAGCAGTAAATCACAATGATCTTCAAAGGTCACTAGACATAATGGACCAAATTCTTCAATACAACATGAATATATAGCATGAAAATAAGTAAGACAAAGACCTATACAACATGAAAATAAGTAAGACAAAGACTATAATCCTGGTATGCAGAAGAGAGAAGCTGAATGTAGAAGTCACCCTGAGAGGAGAGAAATTAGAGTATGTGGATTCCTTCACCGATCTTGGATGTACCATAACATGGGATGGAAGAATTACAGCAGACATCAAGTGGAGAATGGCCTAAGCTATAAAGGCATTCAAGGGAAAAAAGTTACTGCTGAGTTCAAAGGAGATAGGACTGCAAAGTAAGTAACTGTATGTGAAAACAGTCTACCAGAAAAGACTAGAAGCCTTTGAAACCTGGTGCTAGGGAAGGATGCTGATGATAAAATGGACGGATATAATAATAAATGATCAAGTGTACAGAGGAGTAGAAAAGGACCATATGGAGTACCATGCAGAAAAGAAGAACCAGATGCTTTGGACACAACCTAAGACATAATGGGTTCATGAAGAAGATAATTGAAGGTAAAATAGAAGGAAAAGTCACCAGAGGAAGACCCATGAATAAGTTCATGGACCGAATAAAGAGGAAAGTATATGGGAGGAGATATCAGGAGGTAAGGGAACTAGCTTTGGACAGGGAGGAGTGGAGGGTTGCAGAAAACCAATCTTAGGATAGAACGACCAGTGATGATGATGAAGTTTATCACCAGAAAACATTTTACTTCTCCCAACAACTTCTTCGCTCTCTTGGACAGTAATGTGCTTACAGCTACAGATTATGTCTAGCAGGTTGCTGATGTTCAGATAACCTGTAGGTAATGTGCCAAAATTTCTGCAATAGCCTTCTCTTGACACTTAGCCTTTGAAATAACTCATAGCCTCTAAGTCACGAACCGTACTAACTAGTCACGAACCACCATAAGTTACAAACTGTCAGGATTTGATTCTGTCATTGCTTGACTCGCAAATTGCTTGGCCGTAATTGATCCAGTGGATCTTTTTTATACCCTCAATGCTAGTAAGGCCCCCCTATAACTTCTGAGTGAATTGTGAACTAGCATTACTGGGATATCTTAGCCAATTGCCATGGGCAACAGTACTTTGCCTCTCTTCCCCATCCTCCTCTCTTGGAGACTTCCCCTGTGTTTTGTGTTCACACCGGCACATTGAGGAAGGAGCCTCTCTCGCTTCATGACCGGCATTGACTACACTACAAGGCTACCTGCATTTTCCTGGCCACTGAAAGGGACGTCACTGCTACTCGCATCAAATGGACTTTTAATTTAAGAACGCTCCACATTTGTATCGCAGTATTTCACCCAAGGAAATGTTGTAATTTCTTATTTCATGCAATTTATGCTCCATTGTGGGATAAGTTATCCATTTCAATGGCTGAGTTTGTCTCAATTTAACTTTTGTTGACCCCGTCTCCTCTCAGTCTAGTCAGCTGAGTTCAGTGACTATGAATTCATTTTCGTGCATCACATTCATAAATTATCTGCACTAAAAGTGAGTTGACTGGATGAATTAGCTTTTGTGGACAATGTGTGGCCATAATAAGTTGGTAAATGGGGCCCACCCTCGGGTTTGATGGTCTAAAAATACTAAATAAACTGCTGAATAAGCAATAGCTTATTATGTGGCTGTCACCTATCACTAGGCTAGGTGTCCAATAACCCTGACTAGGGGGAAACATACTGCAACCCTCCTCCTCATAAGTCAAGGGAGACCTCTTGGGTCAGTATTTAACACTCATTCCACTACAGGTATGTATTATTATTATTATTATTATATCTGTCTTCACTTAGAATATAATAAGGTCGATACTGTCCTTTCTTTCAATTCAACCTGTGACGAGCTCAAACAACTAGGCCCTGAGTGATACGATCTGCACCCAGGTGGGACTGGAACCCATGGCCAAGGACAACCTTTATGATATAATCAAAGATAGCTACCAAAGGGGAAGACTTAGAGAGGACTTTGAAACGAGTGTAGTGATAGCTGTTCTGAAGAAGACAGGGACTGAGGAATATAAGGAGCACCAAGCCTTGAGTCTCCTGTCACTTGCATCAAAAACACTTATGCAAATAATAAGCTGAAGGATGGAAAGGAAAATTAAAGACAACCTATCAGAAGACCAATTTATATTTAGGGTG
Organism: Ceriagrion tenellum; assembly: GCA_963169105.1. Taxonomy (NCBI): domain Eukaryota; kingdom Metazoa; phylum Arthropoda; class Insecta; order Odonata; family Coenagrionidae; genus Ceriagrion; species Ceriagrion tenellum. The sequence continues at coordinate 130,339,616 of OY720636.1, read as the reverse complement.
AACAGGGATACCAGGGAGGCCATACTCTGCCTGAGAGTAATGGTAGAGAAAATACTGCAGATGAACAAGGCATCGTATGTCACATTCGTACACTGGAGAAAGACTTTGGCAATGTCGAGTGGAGCAAGAGGTTCACGCTGCTGGGAAAAATCTGAAGAGTTACAACGACAGAAGAATAATCTACCAACTACATATACAAGAAGCAAGTTGTCCCAATGTGAATGGGAGACAGAAGACAATATGAGCTATAATTAACTATGGAGTAAGACAAGGATGCAACCTCTCACAAGCACTGTTCAACATGTACTTGAATGAGGCCATAAGGGAAGCGCAAGAAATAGGACTGAGCGTAATAAAGATAAACATATGTCTTATATAAGATAGCAAGAAAACATGATGACCTTCAAAGGTCCTTAATTATGGATCAAGTTCTTCAATAATACAATGTGAAAATAAGTAAGACGAAGAATAAAATCCTAGTATGAAGAAGAGAGAAGCTGAATGCTGAAGTCACACTGAGAGGAGAGAAGTTAGAGCATGTAGATTCCATCACCTATCTTGGAAGTACCATCTCATGGGACGGAAGTAGTAAAACGGAAAGTAGCCCAAGCTAAGAAGGCATTCATGATAAAAGACAACTGGATTGTGCAAAGAATATAGGACTACTAACTAGGAAATATACATAAAAATATTAGTGTGCAGTGTGGCACTCTATGGATCAGAAGCATGGCCCATTGGAAAAGAGGACCAGTAGAGACTAGAAGACTTCAAAACCTGGTGCTGGAAGAGTATGGTGAAGATAAAATTGACTGACAAAATAAGAAATAATGAAGTATCCAGAAGAGTTGAAGAGAAAAGGATCATATGGAACTTTATGCATAAACAAAGAAACAGATGGACTGGACACACTTTGAGACTCAATGGGTTTGTGAAGAACAAAATTGAAGGAAAAATTTATGGAAAGGTCCCCAGGAGATGACTTAGGAATTAGTTCATGGACCAAATAAAGAGGAAAGTACATAGGAGGAGATACCAGGAGGTAAGGGAACTAGCTTTAGATAGGGAAGGGTGGAGGGCTGCAGTCATCCAATGTTAGGATTGAATGACCAATTAACTTCTTCCAAAATTTGGACCATTGTGTTTAGGCCACAGTGTGTTCAAAGTAGAATATGATGAACAGTGGTGTATCTAGAATTTTACTCTGCGATGGGGTATGGTACAGAATATTTTTGGATTAGGTCTGGGCCAAGCCTAATAGGGGTCCAGGATATTATTCTATATTTAAGCAGCAAGACTGCATTCTCAAGCACCTTTTGAAGTATTTAAGAATATTTAACCCATCAAGTGTTCTGCAAATATACTAATCATGGTGCACATAAAGTTGCTTCTGGATAATGAGGTGGGAGTTCGAGTCCCATTCGTCACCATCAAAAATACACCCATGGTAATCATTGCTTAACCATCATGAACCATCTCAAAACTTCCAAGGAAGAGAGTTTGCAGTCTTCTCAATATAATATGCCTAATTCAAGGTAATTATGCATGGTATATTTAAAAAGAAATACTCTATGAAAAATGCCCTGCTTGGGCTGACTGCATATCTTTTTGATTCATACCAGTGCCTCCTATCTACATTCACAGCACAAAAAAGGTCAGCTTTATTCCTTAATCTTGGAATCATGTGTTTTTTTCTGATAGATAATAAAATGGAATGATGGAATTTAAAGATACTTTAGATATTTATTTCCATGTTGATGAAGTACCCCAGTCTGTTCTGCATCATTTCATGTAGTAATGAGCCACTTCATAAATGATACCCTATAACTGACCCATGATAAACTGACACTATATAACCATCACATCTTGTACCATGCCTTTTCATAAGTGCACAACTTGGTTAATGACCATCTCATTACCAGAATTGGGGTTGAAAGCTAGTAGGTGTTTGCTGGACCCTACGAGAATAATTCAAAGGAAAATTCATAAAAATTTGTGCAGCAGAGAAAATTTTATGAATATTTAAACGTGGATATCTTAGAAACTAATTTCTCAACATTTTGTTACATGATCCCTTGGTGCAGGCTGCTCCTGAACTCTAGACCAGTGCAACGGCTGGAAAATGGTTAAATGGCTTACATCTAGGAGATTAATTACAATAAAAACATGAGGTAAATGGCAAAGGACCAGGTCCATTGCGTAGACTAGCCATCAGCCATTTATTATTTTATTTTATAGCAATTAGTTTCCTAGATATGAGCTGTCTAAAATTGACCTGAATTCCTGGTGACCCTCCAGGAGCTCATTGTAGTGGACATCTCCATTGCAGAAATCTGACTGTTGCATGTATGATGTATCTTTGCAAGTACATCAGTGATTGTTCATCCTTAAGTTTAGTGGCATACTGTGTTCACCAATGAGGAATGTGGGGCAAGAACTACACTTTAGGACCCACTCTAAGTAGGGGGTGTTGCAAGAGCCGAAGGCTTTAAATGTGTTTAGGGTCCCTGAGTTGGGGCAGTGGAAGGAGGAGATTGATCAAAAGGTTTCGCTGAGTTTCCAGTGTGGCTTTTTACACCATACTGGGAGGTTGTGCAGGTAACATCGCCAATGCTCCACTAGAGAAAAGGATTGCAGATGAGAAGGTTGGCTAGGTTTTAGTGGAGGTTTTAAAAATACTGTAGGGCATTTGAACAAGACATTTCCAGTAATCTATTTGACTCCCGATGGGGAATTAGTCATTGGAAAAGCCCTTAAGGGCTAAATTTAGTGCTTGGACTTCAGGGATATGTAGTGTGGAGTTTTATGGAGTCTGAGGTGTCTTTGATTTGTGAGTTGAAATTAGCAGATGCAGGCAAAATATATTATTATATAGTGGCTTTGGATAATATGATTTTCAAATGAATTTTGTAATTTTACTTGGCATGTATTTAATTTTCAATAATTGACGTTTAACTTCATTTGGAATGAAATTAGGGCTGTGCAGCCCTCTCATGCATTTAACTCTTATTACATCACACTAATACCCTTGCTCTGAGAGGAAGATAACCCACCCAGGCAGAACTTAAACCAGGAGCAACAGAGGAGCAGGTGAGCGACATCATTTGATATAAAATTACTAAGAGAAGCTCATCAGGGAATCTTCACAGTGGACATAAATGATTATAATCAAATATTAGCCATCATTAAATAACCTATGATGAAAATTGACCATATATAAACCAACCTTAAGCCCTGGTTTAATTTCTGGCTGATATGGAAATCCCTTGGGAAATAACTGAGAATTTTCCACATTCTTGTACCTGTAGATGTCCCCTAAAACTGAAGAAAGAATTGGCCATTCTAAGAAATTGCTTTACTTTTCAGAATTAATACCTGATATTTTGATGAGGAAGTTAGAAGAGGGATAGTGAGAATTATTTCTTAGCATTAGGAGGTGGGAGAGGAATTGTAGGTCTACTAGGTGAGGATTAGAGGAGAACGGTGGGATTTCATCCTCCTTAATTATGATGACGTTTATTATTAGAGGGATTTTGACTGTCATATGGATGTATAAGAAGTGGTATGAGTCTCAAGTGAAGGAAGTGATTTGTATGACAAGAGGCTCCCAGTGAAGGTCCATCAAGGATGTAATGTGCTCCTTAGAGGAGTTTGTCATAGAGATGATCAAGTTATCTTTATGAATATGACTTGATTATCTCTATGCCATCTTCATGAAGGGATGCCATCATTATGAAGAATTTTGGAAATTAGGTAGAAATGTGGGGTTTTGAATTTTGTGGGAAAGTGTGCATTAATGTCCCATTAGGAGTCCAAAAGTGCCAGATGCAAGTAGAAAATTGAGATAATCTGTTTGAAACTCCACCTGTGGATCCTCTGCAAGTGGTTGGTAGAACGAGGATCACCCAGTTGTCATGTAGCTTCATTGATTAAACTCTCCATGTTGAACCATTACAGTGGATCCCATGTCAGCCTCTTGAGACAATTGTCAAGGCAAGTGAGAAATGTAAATTCCTTTTGGCTCATATTTGGGGCAGGGTTGAGGGCATTAAAAATTGTGGATTTTAGACTTTCATTTGGAGTTAGACTTCATTAGAAATTTGTTAATGGTGGGATTCAAATTTAGGGTTAACTACCATTTTCTTTCCATAAGTGTTGACATTAAATGTTCCTGTAGAAAAATATGACATTCAAGAGTAGCTGGATATGGTTGACACTGGGGATGTAGATGAAACTGTGTCTGTCACTCAAAACAAAGATGCAATTCCCACCAAGGATGGAGGAGGATGCGAATGACCTCAGTCATCGAAGCACCCTATTCACCTAAATACTACTACTGGAGGAGGATATGTTCTGGACTTCTGATTGCTATGCATTGGTCAAGTGTGGTGTGAATCATGATCATTTGGCAAGGCTTTGGGTCCCTTTAGGGATGCAGGAAGTTTCTGTGGCAACATCAGAGTGAAGAGGCCGAAGATGGGGTCATATGATATGTTTGAGTTGAGAGAGAAAGCATCATTTTCATTTTCTCCCCTTATCAAACTAAAGAATACTAAGGATTCTTGCCATTTGAGGCATTGTGCAAGATAAGCTGAAAAAGGCACACACAGGTAAAATAGGCATAAATATTCAGTAACAACTTCCTTTCTTTTGATCATTTATGCCCTGAAATGGCATTCTAGGGTCATAGAATTTGTTTTCTTAGTAAGGAAAAAACAGGTGTTTTCGGCAATATCCACAGCTTAACCCTTTCGCTGCTGTGAACATAGCAGCCATGTTTGCCCGGTTGACTGCTGTGAATGTAGCTCCTACGTTCCATTGGCAAGTGATATTTCCTACTCATGCCTCCACACTTTCTCTTTTTCCACGAATGCCACTCGCCGAGTTCATTGTTATACATTGTACTAATCCCTTCCTGGAAGCGTGAGTGACTATTGAGTTGCAGTTGAAATGGGAGACACTTCCTGTGCCGACGTACGTGACTGTTCACTTCTTTGCCACGCAGGGGCTGTAGAGTCTCTGCAGTTTGACCTCAGTGAAAGGGTTAAATAAGGGAGGGAGGTGAGAGTGAATCCAAATTTATATATACCACAATAATTACTAAAGTAAAGTTGAGAAACTTCTACCTTGTTTTCAACCAGTGAAAACCTACTTATAGTTCATTCGTTTGATCTAAGTCTTAAAATAATTAAATGCATAATATCATTATATTAGGGTTTCTAAGCTGGGCCACCAGCCTCCACGTGGCATACTTGGTTATAGCTTGTGCCGGCTAATGAAGGACATCTGTGTGTGGGGCAAACATCCTATATACAGCCTAACTCCTTTCAAAGAACACCAGAAAAGCTATCAACCCCTTTTGGATAGGGTTCCCAGTGACATTTGGAGTGGCAATGGCTCTAACACAGCTAAAAAGGGAGCTCCTTTGGAGTGGGCAGGCGTCCTAAGGGATCCTAGTATTCCATGCTACCAGCAAGCCCCATCGCCGGGAGTGAATGACAAGGTCGCACTCTTTGTAAAGCGCGATGCAATCTGAACACAAACTACTTTCGCGACAGATACTATGCGACAGTGCCAACCACCTGCGGGGAAAGGAATCTCCCTACCAAACGTGAGTTCAGAGGAAATCACCACCGGCCAGATCTTCCTCCCAGACACAGGCAGCCTCTCCAATAGCCTTGCTATGTTGGTACCCAGCAGCGTAGCTAGGGGGGGTGGGAGGGGTGGGGCGGTCCACCCTGGGTGCACACTTTTAAAGGGGCGGCACTGTGGGGTCTGCCAAAGACTATTACACTATTTAATTTTTTATTCACAGAAGCATTCTTCTGCTACACTGAGTTTTTCTTTGTTTTATATGTCAAAACAGAGTAGAATTTGTGGCATGTCACTTGTATTCCAAATCTTGTGATATTAAGCTATTAATTATGAGAATCCGACCATGAGTACAGTGTAGATCACGTTAGAAATTTCACACAATGGAAGGAATTGGAAATTAGGAATGATGGTGGAGCAACAGTTGATAAAAAGGAACAAGAAGTTGTTGAAAGCCAGTTGAAGAAGTGAAAGGCAATCCTTACAAGATTGCTTGATATTATTAGATTCCCAGCTAAACAGAATTTGGCTTTACGAGGCCATCGAGAAGGAGTCAATCATAAGGAAAAACGAGTGTGATGTTGAACTTGAAGCAAAAGAAATTAGAAGAAATTTTTTAGAGCTAGTGCATTTGTTGGCGAAATATGATCCAGAGCTAAAACATCTTATGAGAATCCAGCTGGGAAAAAAGTTTGCTACATCCTATCTGTCACTCAATGTTTTGTATTCTCTGATAAACTCAGAATGAGTTTATAGAAATTTTGGGAGAAAACGTAAGAAGCAAAATCATCAATAATGTAAAAAAAGCCGAGCACTTTTCCATGACATTTGACAGCACTGCTGATATTTCACATAAGGATCAAACGAGCCAAGTTTTACACTATGTTGTGATCGTTGGAGATCAAGTGAAGGTTGTGGAATCATTTGTCGATTTCATTGAAACGAAGGGTAAAACTGCCGAGAATATTTCAATGATGATTTTAGAAAAATTAGAGAAAGACTGAATTGATATCCAAAATTGTAGAGGGCAAGCATATGATAACGCAGCGATGATGGCTGGTCTGCATACTGGTGTTCAGAAACACATCAAGGAAATTATTAAAAAAGCAGAATTTGTTGCTTGTACAAATCACTCGCTGAATTTGGCAGGTGTTCATGCAGCTTCTGTTGGTGTGAATTCTGTTACCTTTTTTGGATGCGTGGAATGTTTGTTTGTATTTTTTTCTTCATCAACACATCGCTGGGAAGTTCTAACTTCAGTCACTGGTCAAAGTGTGAAGCGCATAATAGAAACTCGGTGGAGTGCGAGGGGAGAAGCTGTAAGTGTTGTAAAGATACAATACTAAAAAATCTTAAGTGCCCTAGAAATGTTAACTAGTGATGCAGAAAATACAACTACAAAGGCAGATGCTTGTGTTCTACTTGGAGTGTTGCAATCATTTTCCTTTTTGTGCTTTCTTGGCCTGTGGGGACCTGTCCTTCTAGAAATTAACGAGACACAGACTTATCTCCAAACCAAAGGATTGGACATACAAAAATGTGATATAAAACTCAGGGCATTAAAAATTTTTCTATCTGAAAACAGGGATAAGGTAGTGAATAATGGTTTTAACTACGCCAAGGAAATTTGCAACGATCTAGGAATAGTCATGGAGCATCAGCGTCGACCCAAAAAGAAGAAACAAATGTTTGGTGAAGGATCACAGGATGCTGAATTACCATACGACATAGAACTAAGGACAGAAATGTTTTCTTCACTGGACAGAGTGATCCAAGAATTAACTTCGAGATTTCAACAGCTGCATGCACTTTCTGAGAAATATGCCTTTCTTACCCTGTCGAATATTTTGGATGAGGAATATAAATGTCAAGTAGATCACGATCATGATGACATTGATGAAGAGGAGTTCCTTAATGAGAGAAAAAGACTTCAGCATTTTATTGCTGTTGCTGATATTGAAGAAGGAATAAAGTGAGGAAAGAAGGCCCCCTTGAACTTCTGCAGTTTATTCAAAAGTATAACCTTGGGAATTCAGTTCCAAATGTAGTAATAATGCTGTGGTTTTTCCTCACAATTGCTGTTAGTGCTGTTACCTGTGAGAGGAGTTTTTCAAAAGTAAAACTGATCAAGAATTACCTAAGATCTACTATGAGTGCCTTGCATTTGAGAAATCTTGCCATACTGTCTATAGAGCAACAATTGACAGACAAAATAAATGTTGACAGGGCCATTGAAGAATTTGCAAACGAAAAGGCAAGAAAAATTTCTTTGTAGACATTTGTAGTTTTAATTTCGGAATTAAAGATGATCTTCATTTTGTACAACTTTATACTATTTTCCTCTCTATGCAATTTTTGCTTTTTTTGTTAAACACTGTTACCTCTAAAGTGCGAGAATGTTGGGTGTGTATTTAAAGCATAATGCATATGAGCATGTGAAAATAATATCATAATTGTACACAAACTAGTTAACGTATATAAAACTAAAAAAAGTGTGTCACTGTGCAAAATGTATTTCTTCGCGGGGCCCGGGGTGCCAACTCAAGGACCTCCCCGGGCGGCACACGCACTAGCTACGCCACTGTCAGTACCCCCTGCAAATGGGGAAGAAGTTGGTCAAGAAGACTCTGAACTTAGATCGCGGCTGTCGAGCGAAATAACCTACGATTAAAGACTGACTAGGCAGAGAGATGTCCACTGGAAGATCTCTCTGCGAATAATCACCTGATCCGGTGGACTGGTTTCATCGACGAAATCCTTTAGGAGACGTCGAACTTCTGGAAGGCTTATTGCGTGGTCTACGCTGCTGCTAAAATAATGGATCATTCCCAAAAGGCCGCCCATAGGGAAGAAAAAGCGGCGAAAAGGCTGGAACAGTTGGAGGTCAAGATCATGCTGGCGCGACAGCAGGTGTCCAGCATTCAGTGTGTGATGGAACACATCAAACAGATGAGCGAAATTTCATACTCAGCGAGCCGAAAGTTGGCCGCATGGCGCGTAACCTTAGATTCCACCAATTCACACTGAATAAATACGTGCTGTTTACCATTTAACAGCTCGCGGTCGATAAAGTACGGGCGCTCACCAAGGCTGGTAAAAGTTCCTCATGAGGAAAAGGGCCGTGAGGGACCTCCTTCCATGTCAGATGGTCACGCGATGACGTCCTGGCTGGAACTTGAAGATTGCAGGTATACTACCGTCCTATAATGGTGGATTTCGATTCCGCCATTCTTCGTGATTGGCGGATCACTCATTGTTGATGAATCGGTCAATCCGAAATCAGCAAGGAACGAATCCAAACAGACATTCCTTCATAAAAACACAGGGAATAAAACTGTGGAGTCATTTTTTATCTTAGGGATGAATACTGTAATTTTTAACGGAGACAGTCACCACGCGGATCTTTTCCTTTATACCAATTATTGATTCGCAAAAACATCGCAAATCATTGAAAATTAACTCTTTCGCGCCCGAGCTTCGTGGAGGGAAATTCTTCCTCGTTACGAGTCTCTTGTAAATTTTCTTCACTCCCCTGTACGAAGCTTCCTCGCATCGACGGAAGGCAGAGGTTCCCAACCTAACCATTTTTGGACCCAACTCACCGGGTCGCCGATCCCTTTCCTCGGCCGCTGTCCCAGAACCTCGAAGGATTAAAAGAGTTCTTCACAGCGCGAGTCTACGGTTAACTGACTGAAATTGCAATGTTTAATATAAACAAATATTTGTTGTTCGCATCGATTTTTTTACATTTAAAATGAATTTATTGTGTTTTTCTGAGCGTGCAGAAATTTTAAACGAAGTTCTAACGTTCATATTAACGGATTTTTTCCAAATGCGTATGTTAATGCCGTCTTCGATTGCTGTTCCATAACTCCGTTGATATTAACGTTAGAATTTCGTTTGAAATTTCCATGTGGTAAGCAAAAAAAGATGAATTCATTGCTAACATTGGATTTCTAAAGCAAGCAACAAATATTTTTTTGGAAAAAACACTGCAAATAAGAGTAGTTGACCGCGTGGAGAGGAAAGGACGGGGTCGACCAAAGCGGCCGAGGAAGGGCCTGGGCTCGCGCTAAGCCGGATCTCGAGGGGCGACCGCGTACGTGGGTCTATTGTTTCCGCCACGGTCACTTTCTTCCGACCTGCGCCGCATAGGAGCGGCATTCGTTGGTTAAGGTAGGAAAATTCACGCCGCATATATGCGGCATTCGTTGTTTAGGGAAGAATATTCTCGCCGCACAGGTGCGGCATTCGGCGCGAAAGGGTTAAATATGATTTTTTGCAAAGGAACCAAATGCATTACTAATAGTTCCATTATTTGTCATGCATGCGAAGTAATTACTGTAATAGTATTATAGCAATAGTATTCGCGCAGGCACTCCGTGGCAATCGCAGTTTGTTTTCAGAGCCCGTTGAATTGCTCCCTCACTGCAGCCATTTCGGTGGCAAGTCCTCGGGCTTCACACCAGGTTACACTTAATGTAACCTGGTGTTAAGCCCGAGCTGCTGTCAGTTCAGTTGTAAATTGTGCGGTGTGAAGCCACCGCACAATTTACAACTGAAGGTTAGCTCGGTAGTTATCATGCTTCGAAATCTGAACCAACCAAAACGATGTTACGGAACGCGTTTGGCGGTGAGAAAAATCATGGGCAATGTGATTCACGCGATGATAATCAAAGTAAAGTTCAAAGGCGAGGAAGTTCTCATTCGGAGAATTCCGATGATCCCTACCGATATGCCATTCGAGTTAAAAACGAATTCAATTTCCGATTCGTCTTGCATTCGCCATGACGATCAACAAATCACAGGGCCAATTCTCGAGTGTTTTTGGCCTAAATCTAGAAAATGAATGTTTCTCTCAAGGTCAATTGTACGTAGAATGTTCACGTGTCGGCAAACAATCCGCGTTGTTCGTTCTCGCACCTAACAACAAAACAAAAAATGTCGTATATCACAAGGTGCTTCAATGAGGAGAATCGACCCGAGTGATCCCTTCCAGCAAATAGTTTTATTAAAGCGCGTGTTATAGGAGTTCTGGCCCTCAGTCAAAATTTACTGAATTCAAGAATTCAACTAACGCTTAAAGCGTTACTCGTGTTGGATAATGCCCCAGGCCACGACCAGATCTCGCCGAAAACATTAAGGCGCTATCCGCTTTCGAAAAAGTGGAATTCTTCACTCCTAATACCACTTCTTTGCTTCAACCACTGGATCTGAAAGTAATAGCTAATTCCCTAAACCATTTTTAAAACAATTTACCAAGTGCTTCGATGAAGCCATCAGTCCCGAGTTCCGGGAACTAGTACTTTAAATACTATTCACTTAATTGTGGAGTCCTTGAACGAAGTTTGATCTAGATACCTCAACTATGCTAGTGAGAACATTTGGCCGGAGGTTTTTAACGATTTTCCACAGTTTGTTGAAAAAAGCGCAAAAGACGAGGAAATAATCAAACTAAGGCAAACATTAAGGCTTGCAGTTGATGGAAAAGATATTGTGGAGCTTATCAAAGACATTGGGAGCGAGCTGAATACAGAAGAGTTCCGAGAATTGGAGCAAATAGTTGAAGGCAGTAGCTGCGAGGAGGGAGATAACAACGAAGGATATGCCGTGAATTCAGAGGATATTAAATAAATACTCGTTGCTTGGGATACGGTTGAAAGGATAGCAAAGAAACACCCTGACATAGATGAGACTGAGCTTTTTTTGTCCGACGATGAAGATAACGTAATCAGACACTTCAAGAGACTTCATTGCGAGATTTAAAAAAAAAACTACCTAACATCAATTTATTAAGAGAAAACTGTAATTTATCTCATTGATTTGCCTATATCATCATTTATTTACCTTTTGATGAGCTTGCACTAATAATGCAAGAGAGGATACCAATATTGCAGGCTAAAAGTTCAACTTGTTTTCAGCAAAGTTTCATTTGCTATGTGCTCAGGATTCCTATTACGTGTTTATTGTTATCGTACCCGGTTAGCGCATTCTTTCAAGAAAGCGGTGGGTCCCTAAAGTAAACAAGCCACCAAATACTCCCCCTGGCCTGATGAGTCACCTGTTCCGAGAAAAGTGCTTTGAGTGAAAGTTTAACCCTCCGCTGCAATCTCTAGTGTAAATCGGCATTCAATCTCCTAATGTATGTCCTTGACTGGGAGGAAGATATACCCACTTTACGCTTGGAGTGAGGAGAGGTAAGATCGTCCAAAGCGGTAGACCTGCTGGCTAGTCAGTGATGGGCTTTTTGTCAGTTTGACTGCTTTGAAAAGTGCTGTCAGTAAAAAACACCATTTGATGCCATCGTAATTGTAGTGCAGCTTTCAATCTCCACGGGATGATCGATATCTGAACAGCTGTGACGGCGTAAGGAGGAGAAAAATCTTTGAAGGACGTGATAGCCGAGCCACAAGGCGATATGATGGAGTATTAATATTCCCGGAAAGTTACCTACTATTCCTTCATCTGTTGTCTATGTATTTTCATAGGCTAGTTATAGTCTCTCATACTTAGCCTATTTCTACCATAACTCAATGCCTAAATTCCCAATAAGCTCACGACGCCACCATCTTCATTTCTGTGCGTTTCTTCGCGTGTCGTTCAGGTGATTGTGTCGTAGTGGTGATGGCTCGAAGCCAAAATTAACGCATCTGATAACAGATGCCAATTCGTACGCATAGGTATGACAAACTTACAGCCCACCTTCTCTTTCCATAGCTGGAAAGTGCTAATATATATAAAGTTGCAGAGATGGTGTCGCGTATGAACGGCTAATGCGGGAGAGAGGTGGTTTATCTAGAGTATTAATGCAAGGCAATTCGATGTGCAGTCAACTTGCCATATCTTAAGTGAAGACGGAATGTTGGTTACATAATATTTAAGACATTGCAGAAAATTTAGAACCTGTTCTCGATAGTGTACCACTGAATACATTACTGCTCATGTTATAAAAGTAATCCCGCGTCCCGTAGAATACTGGTCCACTTTAAGGTGGAATTCGTTACACGAACGGTTCCGTGGAACGAGAACATATCGTAAAGAGGGGGTCTACGGTACTACATTTTTGACATGGGAAAGCAAGACGGACTGGGGTATTTCACGTTTTACGATAAGGGCCCTAGTTCATTGTGAGAATGTGCACTTGACGGCTCTTCAAACATTTGATATCTCCCTGGCTGGTGGTAGACATGAAAGAAAATAATGCATTTTTTTAACTTACGCCATAAACGCTAGACACTATGTGATACGAATATGATGGTTTTCAAATTTGCATCAAGAATGACACTCAGGTCGTATATTCAAAAGAGAGAGATGTGAACGACAAGGCCTCTTACTGCACAAATTTCACATGCCGTTCTTTCCCATTATTTATATTGATTTCATTACAATTTCCCATTCATGTGTTGAGAATTCACTAATTTGAAAGCATATTTTTGTTCAAATAAAATTCTAAGATTTAGCCGACGAACAAAAAGTTTCATGTGCTATAAGTTAGGCCGTGGTAGGCGTCATTGTGTGGAAATGTTTGGTGTTAGTATTCCTTATGCATACAAGAACATCGTCTTCTCTAGAAAATTGTATTCACACGAGTTTCGTCATTTTATTCTGTATCTGAGGATGCCGTCAAAGTGTGATACGCGTCGCGCAAATAACAGCTCTTGAATCGACCCGAGAAACTGCCTTCAATTTGGATACAATTAGCCTTGAGCAAATACTTGCCGAAAATGTATATCCTTTTGAATTCACTTCATAAAAACTAAATTGATGTCCTATACTAAATGGATCATTGCATTATTTATACATTTTTCCGTAATTAAGCAATTTGATTGAAAAGGGTTCACGTGATTATCTGATAAAATAGAACTTATAACCTTTACTTAATTTGATAGAACATCGACCCTTGGAATCGAAAAAACTGTAGGACTGAGAAATATGAGGTGGATATTCTATAAAAAAACTTTTGCCTAATTACACAATAATTCCATCAGAAAGTAAAAAGCATTCTTTCAAGGTGCATCATCGCAGAAGCCCTGGCGAAAATGTGAGCGTTTTATGTGCATTTAGGAACGCACCACGGACGTGTTCATGAATAGCGAAGAACGCGCTAAGAACACCATCCCAGTGTGTTCTCGAGTGTTCGTGAACGCCCTTCGTGAGTCACAATCTTCAGCGTTTCAGAGAGTTTACGTGGATTTCAGAACATCCTGTCTAGGGTGTTAAGAGCGTTCATCAACATTATGTAACATGCTAGTGTGTTTTGCATCGTTCTGAACGTTATGCACTCATATTGGGATTTGGAAATTTGCCACAGTAAAATTAGAAAATGTGCTATATTTCATAAAAAAATATATTGATCCTAAAGACCTTATAAAGTTTTTATTTAATTCCTTCGTATAACGGTGAACATTGACGACAAATAAATTCTTACTGGCTTGGGGAATCAAACCTACGACCTTTCACTCGATAATTCTACACTCTACCAATACGCTATTTCGCACCGTGAATGATCACGTGCATTTTATGCCTTATAAAGAATGTAGTTGCTTCGTTAGATGTGGCTCTCTGCTCTAAGCACGCGATTTCAACATAGCTGATGTTTATTACCGAAGGCTGGTGATTTTAAAGCTTCATATCTGACGTCAGGGACGCTTATACGGCTTTTCTGTATAACACATTATTATTGGCGTTCTAATATACATTATTTCGAAGTAGAATTGAGAAAGAAATAAGATTGCACCAACTTTCATGCCGCGTTAGGCCACACTATGGATGCTATTATTCATTTATTATGGATATTGAATATGCATTTGGGAAACTAGACACGCGGTTTACACGGCTCGCAAGCGACGGATTCTTGTGCTGTGTGGGTTGGCAAAAAGAAATAGAAGGTATGCATTTATTCCCTTGGAGACTACCGGAAAGAAAACGGCTGTGTTTTCAATAAATGCACAGGTGAAGATGAACCGCAAAAAGATATCCATTATATGTCTATTAGATATTGATGTTTGAGGATCGGGTGCGCTTTGTCATTTCTCAGAAGCTTATTCTCACAATGGATTTGTTAGTGGAGTTGTGGTTATTCTCACAATGGATTTGCTATCAAAATGGTAATACTGCGTCGTGGCTTTAGGAGCGTTCCAACATGTTTCAAAACATTCTCGGCAGCGTTCATCTGCGTTCCATAACAGCTCAGTCGGATAGCGTTCTTGAGTGTTCCAGAACATAAAGGCACACACACTCAGAAGGCGTTCTTCTGTGTTCTCCGAGAGTTTCTGACCTAGGTCGTCGGAAAGGCGTTTACAAACGCATGAGAACAGTGAGGGAAACACAGATGAACGTTGATGAGCACTGACAAACGCTATGAAAACGCAAAAAAACGCACAGGAACGTTAAAAGAACACCTGTAAACGCACTCCAGCAGCGTTCTCTGCCTCCTTCATTTTCGCCAGGGATGACACAATTTTGAGGTAGAATGAAAGTCATATGTTATGTCAGTGACTAATACCCACATTTGAAAAATGCGTAAAAAATGAGTTATAAAAAATAAATTGGAGGAGAGATAGTAATAAATGAAGGAGACTATAGACACATGATAATAAGTTGGTATGCTGAGGAATTTTATTCTGAAATATTTCAATCCCTCTAGAGAAAAAAGCATTAAATTAACTGACTCAAATAAGTGAACAGGATACCCAAATCCCATTCCATTTATTTGAAACTCCGATAAATAGGTTCTGCGTCTCTTCAGAATGAGTGAAACATTAGCAAGAGCTAAGAATGGGTTAATAAATTTCAGCATTGGAGAAAATACTTATATCCAAATTCACGCACTTTACTCGTCTGCGATACACGAATGTGAACTACCGGTATATTTTTCCTGCCTACTCAGGTAAATGGGATAACATAAAAATTAATTAAAAGTCTCCTATGTTCTGATAAAAACATGTGATGGTAACCGAAATCAAGGGAAGTATTGTGCTGGAAGGAACAAACGGAAACAATAAAAAGCCCCTACGCAAAGAAAGCACTACACCCCTCTAAAAGTATGGTATTGTACATAATATGTATTTCAAATAAAGATCTATTGATCTCATGGCTTGGGAAAGTATTGCCGGATGATATCCGGTTATTTTAAGAGCAATTTATTACATACAAAAGTCCTGTCCGATTATAATGCGATGGATGTCAAAAAAATATTATTACTACGTTCATGTGAAATACTTAAGTTGTAGTGGAAATACGTTCTGAAATCAGTATTCGATTAAACCACCGAGATATTCCATTGTATGGTTATTAAATTGAGGAGTTTCGTACGCCGTAAAAAACCATAGCAGACGCTTTCGTATTTAAGTTATACTTCACGCGAAAAAACAAATTCGCCATTTTGAAATAAAACTTCTTAACTCTTAAGCAAAATGAACCACCAATAAAGTGACCACGGTGGTATTTCTGTAGATCGATGGCTAAAGCGGCACTTTCGTGTTTTCGCATGCGAGTGTTCCTACCTACCGACCTATCCCCACTCCCCCAACCTCGTGTACCTATTGGACCGCTTTCCCGCAGGAGAGCGGAGACCACAACCCTTTCTGCCCCAGCGTGTGAGAATCTGGGTCTCAGTTAGCCAGACCACGCCATTGTCTGTGAGGGACGGGGTTCTGATTTGGTCCCTGGCCTGCCTAAGAGTGCAAAGGCTGTGCAATGGCCAGGGGTGTAAAGTGGGACCCTTAGCCAGGCCAACGAGTGCGTCGGGGGCGGCTAAGGGATCTTTCGTGTACCAGCCGAAGTCTTCTCGACTCCCGGTCCCCCGACCGGAAGCCATTCTCTCCAGGCCGGAACCGCGGACCTTGGGTCCCCGGGCGGGGAGGTCCCTTCGGGAAATTGGGTACGTAAGATAGGCTACCGTGGGTCGGGCCGCTCAAACGTTCCAAATCCCTGTCCCTATCACGTCGTCGATGAACCTGAAAAGGACTGTCATCACCTCGGTGTCCTATCTGCATCTGGCGATCGTACCGAAATGGCCGCCCTTATATAGGTAGATAGGTGACGTCACTGAGCTGCGAGTGGGGGCGGGGGGCGGGTTGATCTTGTATCGCCCAATCACGGAGGGGGGTTTCCAAAACTTCCTTATATGGTGTTCTTCCCTATCGCGAGTAACCAAGGGCTTCTTCCCGCGCAACTAATGTTTTATTCGTTAATATTTATTTTATAAATTATAATTACGTTTACTTCAGTTTGAATGCATCCATATATCTTTCTTTCTGTTTAGAATAATACTCTTTTAAATCACATTGACTGCCCAAGAATGCTCTAATAAATTTACGAGAAAAACAAGCATCTGGAATAACTCCTTTAATATAATAATCTTCAGTAGTTTTACATACTGGCTAATAACTACACCATTGTTGACTCGTACTGACGATATCTAGAATCAAATAATTTGTCTCAGTACTGCAAAGCTTTACCCCAAAATATTCGTAAACTTCGATAAGTAAAGGTACTTCTTTTTGAATGCCGTTTCATCGCTATCAGACCATCACTTTAGTTTCTTAAACTTGCAAGTAGTTAGATCTACCTAGATATGATACTTGTTTACGGTTTTTTCATCTGTCATCCTACAAATTTACATAGTGGAATTCAGAAATGGGTCTAACTGAGTTTTCTACTCGTTAATCAACTGAATTATCCACTACCACAATTTATTTTCATATAAATATTGTTTTTAAATGCTGACGTACCTTTTTACGTCAATTTTAAGTGTGGAAAATACTAAGAGTTCTCTAACTAATCTAATACTAAGAGAGGAGTGACGTCACTGAGCTGCGAGTGGGGGCGGGGGGCGGGTTGATCTTGTATCGCCCAATCACGGAGGGGGGTTTCCAAAACTTTCTTATATGGTGTTCTTCCCTATCGCGAGTAACCAAGGGCTTCTTCCCGCGCAACTAATGTTTTATTCGTTAATATTTATTTTATAAATTATAATTACGTTTACTTCAGTTTGAATGCAACCATATATCTTTCTTTCTGTTTAGAATAATACTCTTTTAAATCACATTGACTGCCCAAGAATGCTCTAATAAATTTACGAGAAAAACAAGCATCTGGAATAACTCCTTTAATATAATAATCTTCAGTAGTTTTACATATTGGCTAATAACTACAGCATTATTGACTCCTACTGACAATATCAAGAATCAAATAATTTGTCTCAATTACCAATAATTTCGATGAGTAATTTGAAAAAGAATCTGATTTAATACTTAAGGCCATTATTAGAAATTAACTAGGATAAGTTTTGGAAGTATATGATTCTTTTTTGCAGTTGCTTAGAAAATATAAAAGCCATTGCTCTTTACGATCATTTGGAGTATAACTCATTCCGTTAAATGGGCCTTCATTTGTTATATCATAACGTGTGTTGCATAGTAGCCTATTATTATGCGTATTGCTCTGCTTTTCCCTATTCCGACAGCGCATTTTTCATGCTAAGTTATATCCGTGTGTTCCTACTGGCCGGGGAAAATTGTGTGCCAATAATTTGAACTGTAGTTAGTACCATATGTCTGGCTTGGAATCACCCCATGCCACACATCCTAGTGCTGTCTTGCACGTATTTCGTATATGTAGATGTATAGAGACCTCCGGTGATGTTTTTTGCATCCAAAAATATGCCATCGGACTCACAAAAGCGTAAAATAATTGGACTCGTTCCGAATAGATACGTTTTTACATGACCACCTGCATGTTTGAAGATAAAATTTACGCACAAAAGCCAGACTTGTTATCGGGAAATATGGAAGTAACTGTTATCAGTGCAATTTAGCTATAAAATTGCAATGCATTGACGAAGGACGAAGTGTTAGAGTTTAGTATGATATACCGAAAACTCTTTACGACGGTACACATAAGCTGAAGTGCTCACTTCGACAGAAGAACTTGGACAAAATAGTGATTCTTGCAGCTGATCCGAAATGATGAACGTAATGATACCTTTCGTATACGCTTCACTTCTCCGCACGATAGAAGAAAATTACATAGAAACTCGCCAAAGGAGTCTTAAATATTTACTCGCTTTAATAAGTAATGCGTCGCGTTCGTTCGTCAAATACATCGCCGACAACATAGTTGAAACATATTGGCTAATTGTATCAAGCAGCTGTTACGCAATAATAAATTTACATCGCCCTGTAATCTTATATTACTACAAAATATATGCACAACGAAAAGAATACGGACTCCCTAGAGGACTTCTATGCATGCATGAATCAAACGGAAGCCGGCCGGTATTTAAGTTGAAGGGCAATTCTCATGCACACACATACTTACAGTGCGTATCATTATTCAATTGCTTACTCTACTTTGCAAATATATAACGACTGAAAAACCAAATGTTAATCATCGTTCTATTATTTGCGGCCAATTTCCATCAACGCAGATCCATGGGTTATGGGAGACATGCAATATGCTGAGTATATACAGAAGCGAGAATTTTTTGTAATTGGAACGATGTACCATAAACTACAGGTAATTTACTGCTGTTATGGACGAGAAACCCCTTTTATAAATTTGGCTATCCTCCAACAGCTCAAAGCATACATTCTGAATATTTATACATCTATATTAGAAGGTACTCACCTGATGAGATTTTTGTTTTGACTTATTCAATCCTATCAGTGAAAGTGGAAGCTCCCAAATTCCTTTCAAAATTCACTTATTCACTCCAATGAGCCACAGTGCGACGCCGGATATAGAACACTTTTAGTAAGTAAATTCTGGAAGCCAATATCACCAACTGCAGCCTTAATAACCACATGAGAACTAGTTTAATTCACCACATTGGGAAATAATGATGGCAATCTCATTCAATTTATATCACATCAAAACACTTCACAATATGAAACTTCTGTTGTCCCAAATCCAGAGATATCTCATTGGCATGACACTTAACTATATTCAGCACTCTACGCCGGCAAGATGACACCCCTTCGGATAGAATGAACACTTCTTTTGATGCAAAAGATATTAATTAAACTTTTTGAGGAACAAATATTCACTTCACACATTGAATTTATGCCATAATTCTATCACTCATCTTCAATTATCGTGTCGCAATTAGAGAAATATGAACCTAATGTAAAAACACCGATTTTAAGATATCCCTGAGGAGAAAGAAATTATATTCCACAACAGGGTGATCACGAATTCTAGGTTGACATGTAGGAGGACTTGAGGAAACTAAACCAAGTTCACGGATTTCCTACTCACCACCATTACGTCATTCCTCGGCTGCGTGTTCACCATCGGCCTCCACAACCTTTCCGGCCGGTCAAATGCACCTATCTCAATTGTTATGATCTCGGCTACGGTTAAAATTTCTCAGGGAAATATTGAAATTTATTTTTCTGTCGGCAAAAGCTGCAATATGCATGTACTTGAAGACGGAATTCGCAACGATGAAAATCAACATTATGTTTTTACCGGTCGTAAAGATCTGGTTACACGATACAATAACTCGTGCGAGTTAATATGCGAATGAATGAAAGCAGGAATGAACGTGAAAATTCACTGTGTAACCATACTAACTTGCACGAATGCATTAATAGGAAAATAGAACCTGCTCTATTTGGTTCAGGCTTTCGTACATGAAGACGTACGACCGGTTCAAGCGAATTCCAGACGGTTTCAAGGTATCTATATTAAGATCATTATAATAGATCTACCTCTCGTAAATGTTAACATAAAATACAGGATTGTCACAAACGTCTTTACATATGTATATTATGAGCATATTATAGCAGGAGAAGATTTGCAGCATTGTACTTCATCCAAAAATGGTAGTTTCGGCAAATACAGTGTGCGATCTAATGATGAAATAAGAGTGTTTTTATCAATGGGAAATCTCTGGTATGAACCAGTACAGGTTTCAACAAGAATCAGCAAAATATTCACTCACAATAGTGAACATGACCATCTAAAAGATTGAGACGCTTGTCGGCAAAATTTAATTTTAATCTACGAAAATTAAAGGCATAATATCTCAATTTTAAAGCTATATTTCCAAGAAAATTTTAAAGACAAATTGAGAAGTTTAAGATACGATAGTTTTAATGCAACGCGGTTGCAGTAACTGAGAAGCCAATGTTTATCTGGTTAAATATTCAAATTGACCTATTAGGGGTGAACAGAATTCCGCCATTAGAGATTAACACTTACAAATCAGATCGACTAGATCGAAAAAGGAAACTGTTGCTTGGCGGTTGTGCTGGAATCATTCCTCAGCGCAAAATACAAACAAATCCATGATAGGCATAGGAATCCATGGTAGGACAAATGAAAAACTATGCTTTGATGCGTAAAGTGTAATCAATGATAAAAATTCAGGAGTCAAAACGAGGAAATTATCATAAAGCTAGAGGAAAGATCATTTTTATGTAACTTACTCGTACTTTCTCAAGTGCTGGCAAAATAACGTAATGCAAGTACGTAAGACGTAACACAAAAACCAAATCAAATTAAGAAAAACTTACATTCTAATGCGTAGCGCCCCTGCCTGCGTCAGCAGATGCATACAGCAGGTAAAAAGAATGGACTCATGATACTTAACATTCTCTATAAACCCTAAGGTCTTCACCCAAACAGTGATATTAATCAGAAACTGAATGTAAACTGAAATAATTTCCTATGGAGGAATTTAAAAGCTTGGGGTTGATCACATTTAAATGATTAATTTTGAAAAACTATTCTCATTACTGCACTATTCTTGTACATACATTGATAATCATCCGTAGACAATCTTTTATTCTCAACTTTCGGTATTATTTCAATAAGTGGTAGGGAAAAAATACGATGCAATTGCATGGTTTAAATTGGAAAGCTGTACTAATGTATGCCGAGCATAAAATATAAGATATATGCACGAAAAACTCCTTAAGTTCCACAATTGAAGCTGTAAAAGATAACGACATACTACTGTTCTGGATTTCACTGATTTAATTAACGCTCCCTAAAGGTAAAAGGCGTATATCAGGTATCTTAGCTAAATATCTTAGCGACATTATTAGAAACTAGCACCGCATAAAATTTACGGTACGATCAAGTTTTGCTTGATTTGGTACCTTGAACTACCATTTGTCAATTTCATTTTTAATATTAATCAGTAGCTGCATCTAAAGTTGGTGTACTGCATAGCAGTATGTTCGTCTACGTAGCTCTCTCCTACTTTCTGTTCTGATCGTGCATTGTAATCGTGACTGCTTTTGGCCTTCGCTTAGTGGCTGGTGGAGGGTGCACAATTCTGACTTGATGCTGCTGCTGCGATGATGGTGCTGAATGTCCGTTGTGAATAATCCCGTGCCAAACATGCTAGTGGTGGCTTGAACGGCATTTCGTAGATGTGGAAATATCAAATAATATATGTACGATTAATTTTTGTGATAAGTAACAAAATATACAAGTACTTAAACGCATACAAATTTAAATTCAACAGTGAAATAAACTTAATGGTTGAAAGCGTATCGGAATGACACTACTGACATGCCTAAAAAGAGAGAACTCTTAGTACTTTCCACACTTAAAATTGACGTAAAAAGGTACGTCAATATTTAAAGACAACATTTATGTGAAAATAATTTGTGGTAGTGGATAATTCAGTTGATTAACAAGTAGAAAACTCAGTTAGACCCATGTCTGAATTCCACAATATAAATTTGTCGGTGACGGATGAAAAAACCGTAAACAAGTATCATATCTAGGTAGATCTAACTACTTGCAAGTTTAAGAAACTAAAGTGATGGTCTGATAGCGATGAAACGGCATTCAAAAAGAGATACCTTTACTTATCGAAGTTTACGAATATTTTGGGATAAAGCTTTGCAGTACTGAGACAAATTATTTAATTCTAGATATCGTCAGTACGAGTCAACAATGGTGTAGTTATTAGCCAGTATGTAAAACTACTGAAGATTATTATATTAAAGGAGTTATTCCAGATGCTTGTTTTTCTCGTAAATTTATTAGAGCATTCTTGGGCAGTCAATGTGATTTAAAAGAGTATTATTCTAAACAGAAAGAAAGATATATGGTTGCATTCAAACTGAAGTAAACGTAATTATAATTTATAAAATAAATATTAACGAAAAAAAATTAGTTGCGCGGGAAGAAGCCCTTGGTTACTCGCGATAGGGAAGAACACCATATAAGGAAGTTTTGGAAACCCCCCTCCGTGATTGGGCGATACAAGATCAACCCGCCCCCCGCCCCCACTCGCAGCTCAGTGACGTCACTCCTCTCTTAGTATTAGATTAGTTAGAGAACTCTTAGTATTTTCCACACTTAAAATTGACGTAAAAAGGTACGTCAGCATTTAAAAACAATATTTATATGAAAATAAATTGTGGTAGTGGATAATTCAGTTGATTAACGAGTAGAAAACTCAGTTAGACCCATTTCTGAATTCCACTATGTAAATTTGTAGGATGACAGATGAAAAAACCGTAAACAAGTATCATATCTAGGTAGATCTAACTACTTGCAAGTTTAAGAAACTAAAGTGATGGTCTGATAGCGATGAAACGGCATTCAAAAAGAAGTACCTTTACTTATCGAAGTTTACGAATATTTTGGGGTAAAGCTTTGCAGTACTGAGACAAATTATTTGATTCTAGATATCGTCAGTACGAGTCAACAATGGTGTAGTTATTAGCCAGTATGTAAAACTACTGAAGATTATTATATTAAAGGAGTTATTCCAGATGCTTGTTTTTCTCGTAAATTTATTAGAGCATTCTTGGGCAGTCAATGTGATTTAAAAGAGTATTATTCTAAACAGAAAGAAAGATATATGGATGCATTCAAACTGAAGTAAACGTAATTATAATTTATAAAATAAATATTAACGAATAAAACATTAGTTGCGCGGGAAGAAGCCCTTGGTTACTCGCGATAGGGAAGAACACCATATAAGGAAGTTTTGGAAACCCCCCTCCGTGATTGGGCGATACAAGATCAACCCGCCCCCCGCCCCCACTCGCAGCTCAGTGACGTCACCTATCTACCTATATAAGGGCGGCCATTTCGGTACGATCGCCAGATGCAGATAGGACACCGAGGTGATGACAGTCCTTTTCAGGTTCATCGACGACGTGATAGGGACAGGGATTTGGAACGTTTGAGCGGCCCGACCCACGGTAGCCTATCTTACGTACCCAATTTCCCGAAGGGACCTCCCCGCCCGGGGACCCAAGGTCCGCGGTTCCGGCCTGGAGAGAATGGCTTCCGGTCGGGGGACCGGGAGTCGAGAAGACTTCGGCTGGTACACGAAAGATCCCTTAGCCGCCCCCGACGCACTCGTTGGCCTGGCTAAGGGTCCCACTTTACACCCCTGGCCATTGCACAGCCTTTGCACTCTTAGGCAGGCCAGGGACCAAATCAGAACCCCGTCCCTCACAGACAATGGCGTGGTCTGGCTAACTGAGACCCAGATTCTCACACGCTGGGGCAGAAAGGGTTGTGGTCTCCGCTCTCCTGCGGGAAAGCGGTCCAATAGGTACACGAGGTTGGGGGAGTGGGGATAGGTCGGTAGGTAGGAACACTCGCATGCGAAAACACGAAAGTGCCGCTTTAGCCATCGATCTACAGAAATACCACCGTGGTCACTTTATTGGTGGTTCATTTTGCTTAAGAGTTAAGAAGTTTTATTTCAAAATGGCGAATTTGTTTTTTCGCGTGAAGTATAACTTAAATACGAAAGCGTCTGCTATGGTTTTTTACGGCGTACGAAACTCCTCAATTTAATAACCATACAATGGAATATCTCGGTGGTTTAATCGAATACTGATTTCAGAACGTATTTCCACTACAACTTAAGTATGTCACATGAACGTAGTAGTAATATTTTTTTTTCACCTATCGCATTATAATCGGACAGGACTTTTATATGTAATAAATTGCTCTTAAAATAATCGTAGATCATCCGCCAATACTTTCCCAAGCCATGAGATCAGTAGCGATCAATAACTGATTATTTGAAATGCATATAATGGATAATACCATTCTCTTAGAGGGGTGTAGTGCTTTCTTTGCGTAGGAGCTTTTTAATGTTTCCGTTTGTTCCTTCCAGCTCAATACTTCCCTTTATTTCGGTTACCATCACATGTTTTTATCAGAACATAGGAGACTTTAAATTAACTTTTAAATTACCCCATTTACCTGAGTAGGCAGGAAAAATATACAGTTAGTTTTATTCGTGTTTTGAAGAAGAGTAATGTCCGATGAGTAATGTACTTTTTAAATATTTGACATGAACGTATTATTTCTTAAATCCATAGCATTTAGTTGGACTTCTCTTATGAGAAATGTATTGCTAATTAAGTAGTTATAAGTCATCCTATAATAGTTCCCACGCCATGAGATCGCTAGCTATTAATCACCGTCCTACCCATGATGAACAATGTGTCATTAGTACTTTTTTCTTCGTCTGTTCTCACCGATTTTTTAAATAGAATATAGGCGTCGCAGATGCTCTGGTGGTCTCTAGTTTAGCCTATTTGTGAATTTGTGGGCAATAAAATGTATTTTTAAGTCTATTTACTAAGCAGTAGGTCGAGGGTAGAAAAAGTAGAACGGAAGAATACTAGCTGTTCATTTATATTTATCATATATACACGTAAGAACAGCCATTATCTGACTGTACTATAACGCGGAATTTTACAACTCTAAATTATGGATTTCCTATTACATTCCGTTCCTTCATCATGGCGCAATTTACTACCTAATAAGTTTTCTCAATGATAACCCTAATAATTACTAATAAGAATGTGTTACCACTTCCTGCATTTCCTGTTGTTGCCGGTCTCCGTTTTTACAAATATTTTATCGATGTGACTGATTCAAGTTCATGACGAAAATAAATCCAACACGAGCTCTCAAGTTTATTGCGTTAATTCAAAGAAAATGCTTTCTCTCATTGGTTTCAGAGAACATCAAGAAGATAGCACTCAAACTTATAGAAAACAGCGAACTAACATTCATCAAGCTGAATACGATGTAAATTCTGTTATAGTCAATTTTCTTAGTGTAAAGAACAAACGTGCGGAAGTTGAGCATATATGTATTTGAAAACGCGGCTATTCTAATTAGAACAGAGAGCAGGCTTACAGAGGATATTAGCGATAGTGAAGTTTTTCCAATAGGATATAAAGTCTAAAGACATGGTTGAACAGATAGGACTGGTGGCTGAGTATTCTCAGCAGTCCTATCATATTTGAATAGTTCTGCACACATGGTAGACGGCAAAGAAATAGAGCGCGTTTGGTTTCCTTTTTAACAACAAAACAAAAGATATACACATGTGTGTTCATTTTACAGACCACCGTATTCCAAAATAGACTTATTCTACAAATTAGGAACTCAGTAATTATCATTTACCTCGAGAGATAACAAAAGTGTAATAATTATTGGTGGAGATTTAAGCCTCCCGGCTATAAATTGGAAAAATCAATAGAATTAAAACAAGCTCAAGGAAGAGTGAGTGATATAAGCGAGACCTTACATAGTACACTTTCATACCATTCTATTACTCAAGTAGTAAACGAACCTACGAGAGGTAATAAAATATTTGACCTTTTAGCTGTTAGTCACCCAACAATGAATAAACACGTCGATATCCTCGAAGGGGTAAGTGATCATAAAGTAACTTTTACGACTTTGAAATTAACAGTAGATTCCACCGTAAAACCAACAAGTTACAAAACAATGAAGCTTGCGGTGAAGGAAATATACGTTAATCAACGCTAAAAACGAAGAAAAAATCCGAGATGAATTATGACTTAAAACCCCAAGTCATTCTGGTCTTACGCGAGTCTAGGGCGAATCTTCAAAGGTAGAGTTTTTATTGGACAATTGGAAAATTAGTCACCAAGAGCATCGGCAAAGCCAGAAGGAATATCTGTCCGTGTGCTTAAGAGTTAGCGCTACGGATTGCACCATTTTAGAAATTATATATAGAAAATTATTATCCGAAGGCAAGGTGTCCAAAGACTGAAAAAGAGCCAACGTCACATCTATATTTATAAAAGGAAAGAGAAATGGCACAGGCAATTACCGGCGTATGCTGTATCGTTAACGTCACTTTTGTGCAAGATCCTCGAACACATTGTCGTTCGTACTATGACATTCTAGGATAATTGTAACTTCTTACATAGCAATCGGCTTCCATGAGGGCAGGTCCTGCGAAACACTGTTTGCACTATTCCTTCTTGATACCCAAAAAATCAAGTGAATCGAAAAAGCGAGTCGACGCGGTATTCCTTGATTTCAAGAAGGCATTTGACAAGGTTCCTCACAAAAAAATTCTCATATAAATTGCATTCATGCGAAGTTGGAAAAAAATAATGAATTGGATAAGGTACTTTCTCAGTGATCGAAAACAAAAATTAGTTCTTGATGAATAAATAAAATAATGTCTTTGGCGACTCTCTTCCATTATAAATAAATAAGATAATGGATAAATTAGTGAGAACTTTTACTAAAAGCACAGAGTTTTAAAACAAAATTTAAAAAACACGACCCGGGTTACGGCGCTAAGCACCATCGTTAGTGCCGAAACCCGGGTCGTGTCTTTTAACTTGTGTTTTTAAACTCTGTGGTTTTAGTAAAAGTTTTTACTAATTTATCCATTGTCTCATTTATAAATTCTTGATGGATTTAGCTCTGATATATTTGGATTCACATCCGGTGTTTCTGCAGGATGCGTGATCGGCCGTCTTGTATTCATAATTTATATTAATGACCTTCTGTCTGTAAACAAAAAAGCAAGATACCCGAGTTTGAAATGCTCGATCGTCCAAATTAGGAAACCGATTTCAATGCAATAAAATGCATAAGAGAGCTTGTTTATTTATACGTTGGATGATGTACTTAAAAAAAATCCTTCGCCCGTTAGTATTTCCAGCACCTAATTTTTTCTCAATAAGTGACCGTTTTTTGCGCGTAAAATCCAGTTGTCCAAACTTGAGCGCTTGGGATACTCGTAATTTTCGTTCCAATAACTTGAAATTTTGATATAAGAAAGCGAAATCTATTCCTATCTGTTTTCAGAAAACAAAGTGCGAAACATGCCGATAAATAACAGACAAAATTGGCTGTATCAATGATATTGACTCTACATGATCGGAGTACCCGTATTACTTACATTATCTTTCACACAGTAGTCTCAATCAATTTACAATTGAGCCATTAGTTTCGAAGTTTGCACAGGCTTTCATCGTCTACAATAACTTTTTCAATTTTAGAGGCATAAATAATTTGTTTTCTGTAAACAGATAGGAATAGATTTGGCTTTCTCATATCAAAATTGCAAGTTATTGGAACGAACATTACGGGTATCCTAAGCGCTCAAAGTTGGACAACTGGATTTTACGCGCAAAAAACGGGTACTTTTTTGAGAAAAAATTAAGTACAGGTAATACTAACGCACGGAGGATTTTTTAAAGTACATCATCCAACGTAGAAATAAACAAGCTCTCTTATGAATTTTACTGAATTGAAATTGGTTTTCTCGCTTGGACGATATAGCATCTCAAACTCAGGTATTTTGCTTTTTTTACAGACTGTAAGTTCACGGATTATCAGTGAATTAAGTCCACCTACAGACGATACAGTTATGTACCGTGAAATAAGCCATGACGCAGACTTAGTAGTTCTGTCATCGGACCTTAAAAATGATCACTCGTGGTGCGAGGAGTGGGGGCTAGAATTAAATCTTAGTAAATGCACTACAGTTCACTTCTTGCAAAAGTCATCACACAAATTCCATACCTGTACTATGGGGTAGTACACATAAAATCTTCAGAAACAGTAAAATATCTTGGAATAAACTTAACCCCTGATATGTTGTTGGTAACACACACGCACACAAAGCATACGCCGCACAGCATGGAAGAAACTAGGTTTTGTTTAGCGTATAATAGGAAGTTCCGCGGATGAGAAAGTAAAAGAGAGATGCTACTTTCCTTTGCTAAGGCCACACCACGAATATGCCGCAAGCATTCGGGACTCTGGTCATAATGACAAGTTATTAAAATTGAAAACAAACTAATAAAATACAAAACAATTTAGTATAATATAAAGATAATCTGCACAATTCTTAAAAAACTGCTGCAAGGTAACACATAGTATTTCACAACTTTTAGAGGGATTACGGTTGGAGTCCCTAGAGACTCGGAGGCTACACGCTAGGATTAGCTTGCTTGAAAAATTCAGGACTGGTATGTTTCAGAGCGACGCAGAGAATATTATCATTACGCCTAACCACATCTCTAGGTCTGACAGAAGCGATAAATTAAGAGAGATAGATTCCCGAACAGATAGGTACAAAATCTCGTTGTTTCCGCGCACAATAAACGACCACAATAAAACTGAGCTCCTTTAAATGCACTTCCATAATACACGTCACCATTTCACCTCCCAAAGCCTTAGGTCTTTACACGGCTGGTGTCCTAACACCTCATGCCACTCGCCCATGCGGCGGCTCACAGCGTAGTATGTAGTAGTACATGTAAAAGTATTTTGCGTAAATCGAATGAGCGTAAAACTGCTCCTACTTTATTCTGTTACTTTTAATATGCGACTTTAAATCCATGATTCACGCCAAATATACTACATAATTGTAACCCATAACCCATGCGGACAGTTAACAAAGTCTTGTTTTTGAATAGCTATTTGAAAGTAGAATCACTACAGCTATTTGAAAGTAGAATCACTACATCTA
Organism: Ceriagrion tenellum; assembly: GCA_963169105.1. NCBI lineage: Eukaryota > Metazoa > Arthropoda > Insecta > Odonata > Coenagrionidae > Ceriagrion > Ceriagrion tenellum. The sequence goes on along the minus strand of OY720636.1, from coordinate 130,310,263 downwards.
GAATAACTGACTCAGCCTTGAGGTGTAAAGAAGAGAGAAAGTGTACCATATTACAGGGAGAACAACACTTTTTGATAGCGCGGCATTATTGGAATCCCAGAACCTCATGATTTTGGAAAGAGTATGGTGAAGCCGAAGATCTCTTCAGGAGCATCCTCAATTAGAGGAATTTTTTATAGGGATTACTGCGAAAATCCTTAACAGAATGACCTGAGGCACGAAGTTGCTGAAACCCGGGTCGTATGCATAATAAAATTGTGTAGGAAAGCATGAATTAATACATTTAAAACAGTTTTTTAACCCATTGTTTGAAACAGTGATGTTAAAGAGACTCGCTAAAATAATATGAATGCGTTTCAAAATGCATAAATATTTTACTTAAGGTCAGTTGATTCTTTTAATGCAGTGTTAGACTAGAAATAAACTAAAACTTTTTCGAACTTTGTAATAAAAATATCACGTCCAGCTCTATTCGTAGATATACTAAATACACCACGCCAGGTAGGTTTCAATCTTATCACTTGTTCATGATAATAGAGTTTAATGCTTTCACTGATATCAAGGCAATCGCACTTTTTGCACAATGCAAGGATTTACGCTGTCTATCCCGTGCTTTTTATTCCAAAGCAGTCGTTATTTGCTTTACAAAAGGCTTAATAATACCGGAGACATATGTTTCAACAGTACTCTATCAGGGAAATAAAAGTGGCAAGACGGTTGAAGCTTAGCTAGCGTAAGAAAATAAAAGTATAGCATAAGAATGTAATGGTAGCATCTGAGTGTAAGGATAAATTTACTCTTGAGGAATAATCAGAAGAGAAATCCTTACAAAAAATATTGGGAAAACCCAAGACTGATCCTCATATATGCTAAATATTTATAGAAATATAGTCTTAGCGATTGCATTATACTTTCAATAGCATTAAAAATCCTTAATTTCATCTCGTCTGTCAGCGCAACTTCCACTACATTTGGTTTGAACGCAAGCAATGAGAACATATTTATTCGCTCTTGGACTCGTGTAATTACATCTTTATTGCAGTAATTTATGCATTGGGAACATTAGGATAGTTTAAGGCCGACATATAAAGGAAAATAATAAATTTAATAACCTGTACGACAACCAATAGGTTGGAAAATAATAATATTACTCTGCATAAGAACTGAGATCACCTGCTAAGAAGTCAAAGAGAAGCAATAACTTTTCTTTAGTCACTTTTGGAGCATGCATAAAGGATTTTTGTGTCAGAAAGATTTAGATCGCGAATTTGACCATATGCATACGAAAGCTATGCACTTAAATGTAATCTATCGAATAGAAATCATTGTATACCTATTTGCAGGACTGAATTTTAAGAGGCTAGAAATGAAGAGGATTAACGCAAGACTATGACTAGCAAAATACTTTAGATCACACGAGTTAGGGGTTCTCTAGTGGGCTTTTTACCTTACTCCCTCGCTACATCTATTGAACTTTTAAAATCAGTGAGAGATACCCAGGAGCAAGTTTTTACTATAAATACCTTCTCATCGCGCGCAGTCCATGGTCATAGTTTAGACTGAGGGGTATAGTAATCCAATGATGAAGAACCTTAAAATTTATGTTACAGGACGAAGAAAGGTGCATCAATTCATTCTTCCCTTAAGTTTGATAACATGCACGGCAAATTCTGAGTGAGACAGTAATCCTCCACACATTTCTCACCTTTTCAATTGTAGGTTTCCGCGGCTTTCAAACAAGGTTTCGTTAATTTCTTTGGGTTCTCCGCACATTAGTCGTCTCTGCTGACAACAGTGTTCTCTCATATTCCCTCACGGCGCTTTACAGATCAATGTAGAGGGCGAAGGTGTTTTCAACGACAGCAAGCAATGTGGTGAGCACCCGAATAGTGCAGGAACTTTCGTATTAAACTTTTTATCCATCGAGTTCTAGATTGAAATGCAATCATATACTTAAGTTTACAACTTATTTCGTTTACTTACGTCATCCTGAACAAAAAAGGGCGAGATAATACAATATGCTCCCTGCTGTGATCACTGGTTAGAATTAATACATACCTGAAACTCATATAATATGCTATTCATTATTTGTTGATTTTCAATAACACTGCCACACAACCTTGAGGTGGCTTGCAGGGAATTATGCAGTCTTCAGTGGCGCGCAAGAAGCCCAGGGGCACGTCATGTTGCTCGGATCCCTTGGATATTGCACATCATTCGCAACTGTTGGACGCACTCATTACGGATTGAGGCTCCACACGGATATTTTGCTTCACCGATATGTATAATGCAATCCTTCACCGTGCACAAACTAAATCCAAGCTTGTAAACTTGAAACATCAGAAACCAGAAAGCAACACTCTCAATAAACATCACAAATAGCTCAGCATTAACACACGTCAGTCTCCTCATCACCAGGTCATCGCACGACTGAACTCTTATCGAGCGGCGAACTTCGCACGAATGTACAATGAATTGAATACGCCTCGAATGAAATGAATTGCGCCCTTGAATATGCTGAGGTTGTCCTGCGTCACTCTCCTGGGATGATCGCACAACCATCTCTTGGCCCACTCAGGTCAGATGGATATGGCCTCGGTCCCATATTATTTTGGAAAGTTTCACGAAGTTTCTTCGCAGCGAGAGGGCGAGAGCTGGTAACGGTCTGGCCGAAATTTGAAAATAAAGAGCGCAAGGTACCCGAGGAGCGCAAGGACCCCGATATCGATGTCGCATTGAAAAATGTGCAGGATGAAACCAACATGAACATGAAATTTTCAACTACCGTTCACCCGACCAATGGCCACCTATGCGCGGGGGAGGTGGTGCTGCGACTGTGGACAGGCCGTGAACATAAGATGGGACCAGCAAAAAGGGAATGGAAGAGAGATGGGACGAAAGGATAATTTGTTGATAGAGTTTCTCAGCATTTTTCTTTGTTTTATTTTGCATTTTCTTGTAGGGATAAAATTGATTTAATATTTGTTCATGTAATGACTTCAGCTAAATTCCTTTGTCTTTCTTTAAAAGCACTTACATTTAGAGATAAAGGGTTAAAATAGCATCTCCAGTCACTCGCGAATTTTGCTTTGTTATGTGGTTGTTTTTATGAGGAATTTTAGAAATTAGGCTTCATTTAAAAAAAATACTTCGATAAATATTGATTTTTCATTTTTAATGCACATGAAGATATGCGCTTAAAAGTATTTTTTATCCCTAAATGTTTCGAAGAAATCACGGCGAATCAGTGAAATCAATGCGCTGTAACCGCATTCTCCGATTCAATCAGCGGAGCACTGCCTTCGGTTCGCAACACTGCTAGAAACGTACTCCATTTCTATGAGTCCCCTGATTTATATTTTCAAACGACGATCATGTTTTCACTATCGTGGGCACGATTGAAAAATAGTGATAACACGAACCTGTGCCTTATGGAGAACCGCGATAGCGATTCAGGTTTGTCACCCCGTTACAACTAACGAGCTACCATATTTCAAGGTGAATTTCAGATAGAGTTCGCATCCTTTTGGCGTGCGTATGCGTCACTGTGAACTGAGTTAATTTTAACAATACACGGAGATATTGTCTATAATCGTTGAATGAAACTGTAGGGAAAGGAAAAATCACGCTACTCTCACTGGCATCCAAGCAGAAAGCAGAAGTTCTCGGATTTCGCCTCATCGACCATGACCCTTCCCAGAAATCGTCATTATTTTCCATCTTGCATGGGTTATGTGGCCGTCAAACTAAATCCGAGTTGAAGCCAGGAGTAATCTTGTGAGACTATTGAGGATCCCAAGAGGGTTCCCCTAGGCTATACAAAGCTACGTCAATACTGATCCATTCAAACTCAGAATGTATGAAGGGTGTATGACTTTGATTTGAGAGGTAGTCTGCCTTAAACGAGAACTTATTTTCCCCTTGTGTCGCGCGCGATACCTTTTCTGCCAAAGATCAAGAGTCGGAGGCCAGTTGTCTGGCTCATCGGAAAGAAGTGACGTTTGACTTCTTTTACCCTATCATATGTATTTGACGGCGGTCTCCTCACTTTTCGAAGCGAGATGAGCCTTTTATCTTTGTTGCAGCACGTATTTGAGACCTATGCGTCATTTACAACAGCAAGCCACCCCGACGGGTCGGAGTTTCGCTCAGGCTTACCGAGGACTAATTCATTGAGAATTGCGTCGATAGACGAACCGGCAGAAGTATATTTCAAAGTCTACAGCTGCCTCTCCGCAATCTCTTGGAGGAAAAACCATCTTACTAGTTTTCAAGTATGCCTCATCCTTCTCCCGGGAGGAGGAATCAAGAGGTGCTACAGGCTAAATATCTCTCTTCGAAAAATAGCCCGAATGTGCTTTTGACTTTCCTCCGCTGAACTTTATTCAGGGTTTAAGTTTGAAAAATCCTATTCCTCACTACCATAAAATAGAATTCATAAAATTGTCTGCTATCATGAGAACTATGTTTATTTAAATGCTCATAAATATTTGTATTTTGTCTACAACCAGGAAAACTTGCGAGTTCACAAATGGGAGGTGGTTTGAAACCAACCATGTAATCCAGATGGAAACGGCTTGAGGAAATTTTTATTCGTGATCTCGGAAAGGATAGGTGTGTGTAGCCGAAAATGTCTTCAGTTAAGGAAATGTGCAAAATTATTCGTGAGATCAATATCTTCCTCGCCTATAAACTATGTTTATAGATCTGAAATTACTACTTTTTCTTATATTTGTCATTAATTAATGAGCCAATCATTCAGAGATAGAGTATATCGTCCAGTTTATGATGGATTTATTTTCTGTTTTTCAATATTTTTCGCAAAGATTCTCTCATTAGCTACTTTTTGGTATGACTTCAATTGCAACATCTCGGATGACACGTCTTAATATGAAATATATGGAATATTGTACCTACTAGTGTGGGTAGTATTGCGTGTCTCGTCATGACTGAGGGTAGAGGAGGAATGAAGTAATTAGCGAATATTTTTCTGTAGCATTTTACTATGTATATGATTAAAGATTCTTCTACTTAGCTCTAAAAATTGTCTCTCGAGGTTTAAACGTTGAAGGAATTCGTACAGCATGATATTTCTTGAGCTGGGTTATAGATTTGTGAGATGGCTCAGGGCAGCCCACAAGGGGGGGCAATTTTCTCCAAAGGAAAAAAGTTTGGGGGAATAAAAAATTGGGAGTATTTGGAAAATGCATGAAAAATTCACTAAATGTAAATATTTTTACCCGTTTACAGTAATTTATATACGTATCGAAAGATTCTAACGATAAATGACTGTTAAGCGTTAAGTGTAGTATAGCAGAACATGGTGCAGTCGTAGAGAATCATTCAGCCAGCCTAAAGCTTCTTTTATTTCGGTCGCTTCTCTCTATACTCTTCCTTGGCTGCCGATCCGCGCCGTCGTCGAGGCCACCAGAAGATCCCCGAACGCAGCCCAGTAGCAAAACTGACTCAGCATCCCTCCAGCCTTATTCCCGCCCCCTCCTCCCAACATCTGCCAACGGGTCACATCACAGTACAGTCAAAAGGCTTAGACTTATGGATCGTGCATATACTTCACGTTACCTTTTACAGTGATTTCTTACTCCCACTTCCCCTTAGTCGACAACCGTAGCGTTTTTCTCAGTCCCTCGTACCCTCCTCCCCTTCGATAAGTAACTTTGTCTCTACACATGAAACTTTTTCATTCAAACAATTCAAAAATATTTTCTCATTTTTAGTAAGATTATTTTTATGTATGGGTTGAAATTAGGCAAAGTAGCAGAGCTAGATATAATAGAATAACGCTTTATCAGTTTTTTTATTGTAAAACTATATTAGTTTTATCTTAAATATTTAATAATATTGACGTCCAGCGCTCCCCGCCCCCACTCCTTTCCCTTCGCGAGCGCAAACGCGTTCCGAAGAGAACGAAGGAAAAGGTTACAATATACACATTCTACACACATTCTAAATAAGATCGGAAGTGAAATAAGCAAAAATAAGATCTGAGGTATACTTTCAAATCCTTGATTCCTTAGTCTTCAGCCGCGGGATCGGTTTCCAGAAAGTTGTCTGCTCTGAATATTGTAAAACAAATGACTTACTTTTCCCACGGAGGTTTACTCTATGTTGTTAAAAATATGAATAGTACCTTGAGGCCGATTGAGTGACTTGTGTGAGTATTACGGAATCGATGGTGAAGAACTTTGTGAAGAAGTTAATGTATTTAGTCAACTGTACAAAGTTCGCTACCTGAGCATTGATTTATCAGATGTTCTGAGGTTGAGTGATGCGAGTCCGAGCCAAAATAATGACGAAAGTGACAACCAAGATTCTTGTGACGACATGCCTGATGGTCCAAGTACAGATCCTAATACAGCAGAACAAAGATTCAGGATCAATGGGTCAAGAAAGGATTTATTAGGCTGTATAGGTGTTTATTAAATATTTCTGGATATCCTTACTTAACGATGTAATACCAGATACTTCTGGCATTGCCAGCTACAAGTTACTCAGCAGAGAGGATTACGAGCAGATTAAGAATTGTAAAAAATAGGCTGAGAAGCAGCGTTGGAGATATCTGCCTCTCAGACATGCTTGTCCTTTCTCCCGAAAAAGACAATTTAAAATCCTTTCACAAACCTATAGTAAAATTTGCTTTGTCAAGTGAGCCAAGAAAAAAACTACTACTGTATATAGGACATCAAGGGTGGGGTAGTCAAAATGGTACCACCGAAACCCGTACTGATTTTATCTGTATTATTTTATTATTAATGTTTGAGGTTTTTTTACCAGTATAATTAGTAAATAAGAGCTAAGAATAGTGATGTAAATGGGCTCCATTTAATTAAAGACAAATCTAAATTTAAAATGCTTGGATTCTTTAAATTTCCTTATTTTTTGCACATTTCACTGGTACAGCTCTCGCGAAAGCTTATGGCGTTCGGATGTGCAGAAGAAGACGTCGTGCAGGGGTAAAGTTTGGTGGAAGGGGTACGGAAAAGGGACGTAGGGGAAAGCAAAGCCATGGCATTTGTGCCATGCAGGAGTGCATTTCAAAAAATGGAATTTGTATGACGTGGACAACACCAATGCAGCGCACCCGAATGCCATAATCTTTCGCGAGGGTGGTATAAAATATCATAATAGTTTCTTTGCAATAAGTTGACCGCCTATTTTGTTAGATACAGTATTCAGCTGTGTAGTTTACGAGCACAATATTCAATACATTTCCCATATTTTTTTTCAGTTCGCAATATGAAAGAAGCCTTCAGTTACTTTAATAAAATATAAGAACAATACGATTCTCATTTTTACAATTTATTCCTTTTTTAAGAATGCTATCGTAAAAAGTAAACTCTCACATCCTTATGGCGCAATGGTTTGCTTAAGATTTTATTCCTATTTTTTAGAGACAATTTTTGAGGGTTTGGTCATAAATCATTGTAGCCAAAACCTCCAAACTAACTCAAAATATGGATATCACCGTAGTAGACACAGTAGTAAAGATTTTAGATTTAAGATTTTATTGCCAGAAAAATGTAGAAAAGATTTTGTGAAGTTAATAATTAAAACAATCTTCCCGAATCCTCCGTTCCCCTCGGCGATACTCCATACTGGCTTCCGTAAGGGCAGGTCCTGCGAAACATAGCTTGCGCTCTTCCTTCATGATATCGCAAAATCAGGTGAATCGAATGAGCAAATCGACGCGATATTCCTTGATTTCAAGAAGGCATTCGACAAGGTTCCTCACAAAACACTCATTTATAAATTGTATTCATGGGGAGTTAATAAAAAAAATAGCGAACTGGATAAGGGACTTTCTCAGTGATTGAAAGCAAAAAGTAGTTATTGACGGCTTTAGCTCTGATATGGTTGACGTCACATCCGGTGTTCCTTAAGGAAGCGTGATTGGCCATCTTTTATTCATTATTTACATTTATGACCTAATTTCTCAAATGAACAGTAAATTATGATTATGCGCAGACGATACAGTAATCTACCGCGAAATAAGCGAAGACTCGGACTTTGAAGTTCTGTCACCTGACCATAATAACGTTCATTCGTGGCGCCAGGAGTGGGGTTTAGAACTAAATATTAGTAAATGCACCACAGTTCACTTCCTGCGAAAGTCATCAAACAAAATCCATACCTACACCGTGGGTGGTATAAACATGCAGTAAAATCTTCAAATACAGTAAAATATCTCGGAATTACCTTAACTTCAGATAAATCGTGAGGAACACAAACACACAAAACATATGCGACACAGCATTAAAGAAACTAGGTTTTGTAAAGCGTATAATAGGAAGGTCCTCGAATGAAAAGGTAAAAGAGATGCTACTTCGCTCTGGTTAGGCCACACCTTGAATACGCCTCGAGCATTTGGGACCCTGGTCATAGAGATTTAACCAAAAACATTAACAAAATACAAAGAAAAGCAGCACGCTTCGTTAAAAACTGCTACGAAAGAACATATAGTGTAACACAACTGTTAGAGGGATCAAGGTGGGAGCCCCTAGAGACTCGGAGGCTGCACGCTAGGCTTCGGCTGCTTGAGAATTCAGAACTGACATTTTTCAGAGTGACTTAGAGAATATTATCATGACTCCTCAATACATCTCTAGGTCTGACAGATGCGATAAAATAGTGAGATACTCTGCCAAACATACGTACAAAAACTCGTTCTTTCCGCGAACCATAAGCGACCACAATAAAAACTGATATCCTCTAAATACACTCCCATAGTGCATGTCACCATTTCACCTCCAAAAATTTTACATCTTTACACGGATGGTGATATACCACCCCCTGCCACCCGCCCATGCGGTGACTCGCGGGGTAGTATGTAGATGTAGATACTACCTCAGACAGTCTATCAAATTATAACCTGGTAAGTAGCTATATACCGGGGGTGGGGGGGAAGGGAGTTGTTGGTTTTGGGGGAATGGGCAGCCCTGAGATGGCTTATCGCGGACTTCCATCCAAAGTGCCCGGTTTCGAATCACGGAAGAGTTAGAGGTCATTTCATTGAAACCCCGGACCATAGTCATGTCATGTAAAGCCCTGAGGTCGTACTCAGACTCAATTAGGACTTTTGGGTCAATTGGGACAGCTGTGGGCTCCTTGGAGCTCGTCGTTTGAATTCACAGACGAATAACGAGGCAGAAAAGCAGACGACGGAAAGCTGAAAGCCAATCGCAGGCGGCGGAAAACTAACGGACGAAGCTTCGACCGGCAAAACGGGAATGTGATTGGTTATCCTCTTTTCCGCCGTCCGTTTTTCCACTTCGCTTCCGTCCATGTGAATTCAGCTTAAAGCCCTTTCTACTATGGATCTAGGCCTTAAGGTAGTTTTAGCGAAACAGAATTTTACCTAGAAATCAATGAATTTGTTCTCATATTAAAGAAAAATATATCACCCTTCCATTGACACCAAAAATTCAACCCCTTACCACATTAATTTTCGAGGTATTTGCCAAAAAATACCAGCACTTTCACAAGGGAAATGGAACGTGTATGCACTCCAGAGAGACCTTATATTAAAAAATGAGGCATTTCTTACACTTAGATCTTGTAAAAAAATCAATTGTGTGGTTTTTGTGTTTTCTCAACTATTTTTTAAAAATTAATCACGTTGTCACCGCAGTAAATTCTTCGGGATCAGAATTAACCTTCCGTTTTGATGCAGTTTCAAACGTACCGCGTGAAAAAATGAGTCAAGTCAAAGAATTGTTTAGATATTGTCAATTGATTACTAACAATTTCTGTCATGTAAAACTATATTATTGCACCAATAATAATGTAATATTTAATTCGCGTGTCCCACTGCTGGTGAAATAAAAAACGTATAATTCGACTATGGTCTCCACTATGACTAAAGAACTATATCGCTCGCACTATCTTAAGGCACCACCGTAACGAGGATGGTCAAGTCTCACCTTTTTTATACGTGACGGACGAAATGTCAGCCAGTCAAAGCGCCGTTACTACTGTGTGTCAGTCTCGGCCTACCGCTTTAGCGTAACCTCTTGACGCTGGAAGTTAAAATCGGATAATTGTAAATATCACGGTGAAAATTTTAGAAATTATTCCCGAAAACTCCCATGCAATGAATATGCAATTCCACGACAGGCAGACACAATTTTGACTCATTTGTCTGCGAGATACATGCCTATCTATTACGGCTTACTTCAGCATTGTAAATTGGCAAAATCCTAACGTCTTAAGTGCTTAAGTCCATTGTAGAACGGGCTTTAGCCTAGCGTCCACGTCAAGTTTTCCTTCGCAGTTTAAAATACCCAGACCCAAGTCGGTACTATAATTACCATCTCATCACACACAGTCAGTGGTCAGAGCTTAAACTGAGGGACACAGCAAACTTAGTATTAGAAAGAAAACATTATAATTGATATTTCTAGGCTAAGAAAGGTACAAGACTTAATTCATGCCTAAGTTTGGTAATATGTATACTCCTTACCGAAAAAAATTTACTACCTCGGAGCCGAAAAATTTCCAAGTCTCGAGTTGGCGTCAATGTTACAACACGGTCGAACCACGCCCCCTTCCCGGAAAAGCAATAAACGTACGGAACGGAAATAAGGTCTTCCTTCCCACGATTGGCGCGGGAGAAGACGCACGGATGGATAATTTTGACCTAAGAAAGGATGGAGTGGGGGAGGACCCAGGCCAGGAGGGATTTTTCTAAGGGATGGGGGTGGGGGGAGGATCTAGGCTTCTGTTCACTTGTGTGGGCGACAATGAAAGGACGATGGCTCATTTCAGTCGCTCCAAGACCTCTCTTAATGACAACTGCTGGAAGATGCGGAAAACCCAGCCTTAGTCTTATCTACGTTGCTCGTTCCGATTGTTATGTATAACTATTTCATACGATTATTTGTAAATATTAAAGGTTTGTGAAGAGTTGATGTGTTTTTGTTTTATGAAATTCTTTGTGGTTTCGAAATCTCCATGGTTACTTACTTGCCAAGATTCATCCAGAGGTAAGTTAATTACTATTTGCGGTAGCTGATTCAATTTTATAAAATTTCCCTTCGTTTAGTTACATTTCCAGTGAATGCGTATGAAAGTTCACGAAGCACATTTAAGAAATACATTTACGTGTAAATATAAACCTACATCCTACAAAGTGACGGGCGTAAGAGGAATTTGAAGATGAAATTGACTACTCGGAATGCCATATTCTGCCAGAGAAAAATTCTTTGCCTGGACTGTGATCCAATTTTTAAACAAATATTTTTTTTAGCGAAGTAGGTATCACAATTTTCCTCCACCGCGTTTGGAACAATGCTACTATGCGTCTTGATTCTTAATTTGATGTTTTTTACCACAAATAGCTTTAAATGTCCCTCTAAGAATCAGATTTCACTTCGAATATGACTTTAAATATATCTATGCCCAACTTTTCTACGGTGATGATGCTATTAAGTCGATTTCCATCCACTTAACAATAGAAATCATTTTAACTCGAATGTAGTCTCCCAGTAGAAATAATTGGGGATAAAATATATTGTATGTCGGATAGAGACATCGATTCGCCACAAAGTGTTAAGACTTTAACAAACTTCGTCTCGGGGGCGTATGATACACAGCGAATTTCTGAACTATTATTCCAAAAAAAACTAGTATCGAGAGGCAAGATCTCTATGAAAATGATTTCGTCGGGCAGGTTTCAAATATCAATTCTTAAATTTCCAGAGTCTAAACTTATTTGTAATTAACATCTCTTGGGAAAACAAAGCATTGGCCACTGGGGTTTGCATCGCACGTCTTCTGCCTTTATTTTTCATTTGTCCTTCTCGGAGGAAGTGATTAAGGAAGGGTAAATTCATTCTTAAATTTATCCTGCTCTTAAATTCGCCGATTCTTTCGATTTACTTTACCTCTCAGAATTCCATAGCAGTATCAGAAATAACTTCATTATTCAGAGGCCATCCTCCCTAAGTTCAATTACACTTTCATCATCTAGATAATATTGAGTAAAATTGAAAAAGGATGCTAACGTAGGATTACAGTGGTGTCAGCTTTGAGAATCTGTTAATTTCCTTTCGTGATCTTAAAAAAAGCAGTACGGCGACAAATAGCCTCTCTGCGACCTAATTAAGGGAAGACCCATCACATTCACTTAAGGTTTTCTGTACGCCGCTGGAAACAAGAAATTGATATTTGTGTCTTGCTTTAATTCTTGTAACTTCCGGAAACAAGAACAATTTTGCCATTCGCCTTTCCGCTGTTCTTAGTTCGCCGACCGACGTTTCTTATCACCATGCTTCCCACCCAAAAGGGTGAGGTTAGAGCCCGGATCGGGCAGTCACAATAAGCCAAACCCATCATCATTCCTCTAGAAATAATGCACTCGCAGGGCAAAATTTTTCGTCAAAGGGTGTTTCCTCTCGTCAAATGAGCTCTGACGAAGATTCCTTTTCCCTCGTGCGCGTTTATTGCTTTCTTGCCCAAGGTGGCGTGGTTCGGTGCTGTCACATCGACGCCAACTCGGCTCCGAGGAGTCGTTTTTTTGGACAGGAGATTTAACGATCTAATATTTATCATTTTAACGTTTGTCTCATCATTCTGATCATAAAGTACCTTCCGTCATAATCCTTTGTCAACCCCGAGGACTCTGGCAAAGTAGAAGAATTGTAGGCAATTTAAAAAAACAAGTCTGGGAACTCATAAGGAGAATACCTTCTGCACTATTGATGATATTTCAGCATTGAGGTAGATTATGAGGGCGCATGCTAATGTTGCCAACGCTAGAAGATATAACGTTCCCGTGGGATGTCTCCCATCTTTGTTTACACCGATTTTCCTTTCGTGCATACGGGCTGTGGCATTCATTTTGCAATTTTAGATATTTTCCATCGGTATGTTACTAGAAATCAGATTGAATAAATTAATTCTTTAATGTGAATTCCCCTTAAATATATCTAATTGATTTTAAATAAAAATAATCAGTATTCCCGGTGAAGGCTGTGCAGAAATTGTTACTTTATCTTTATTACCTCGAATACATCGTATTTGCCCAATTTACGTCGGGTGACTAGCAATGACAATAGACGAACACCCATGCCCTAATTGGCGATAGGTCCGCCCAGACAAGACGCAAACCCTCGACCCTCTGTTCAGCAGGACTTTACCACGCCGCCACCGGGGCCGGCAAATCAAATATAATCCTTAGTAACTTGTAGCCAATGTATGTTTCACGAAGTACTTAAAGTTGCTTACCGATTGTTTATACCCTTGCTTGAAATCCGGTTATTAGTCCATTCTGTCGTACTACCAATAGAGCAGAAATAACCAACATGGTTGTTGGTTATTTCTGCTCTCAGATTTAAGTCAGGCTACAGATTTAAGACGCCCTATCTATCTTCCTCATTGACTGCTCCCAATGCGATTTTAAGTGATGTGATTGGTGAGCATATCAGCCATATTCTAAACAAGTTCCATCAGCTGAAAGATAAATTACTATATTGCCGATCATTCAATGAATTTTAGACGTCTTATAAATATGTATATATATACACATTTAAAAGTGCTGGAATTTCAATTTTTAAATTGTTAACGGTTGTTATCCTTGCTTTAAATCCGCTTATTCGACCATTCTGTCGTACTTCCAATAGGAAAGTAAGGAAAGAGCAGGAATAACCAACATGATTGCTATTTTGGTTTCCAGTCTACCGTTTTATGACGTAACGCCCTCTCCATCTACCTCAATGTATTCCAGTAACCAAGCATAGTTTCAAGTAGGTAAAAAAAAGCATAGTTTCAAACAAGGACGAGACGATGTTGCCCCATTTTTACCCCGAAAAGTTTTCGTGATGTACACGAATGTCCGGGATATAATTGAATTCGTCCCTTCAACCTCCAACGCGCGAAGCCACGAAAAAATGTGGATTATTTTGTTGTCTCCGCCATCCGCTTAATTTATCGTGAGCACGATCATTGCAGCTAACTACGACTTAAACGCCATTCTGCCCAGTCCATCAGACGCGTCACGGTCATTTCTCTTCTCGTGCCTTGCCTTAACATCCCCCGCCACAACAAGCACCTCTTAACTCCCACACCCACCGCCTCTGAAAAAATATATCGACGCGAAATCGCAGGAAAAAAAGCAACTCGCTGCCTCGCATGTACCTTTCGGAAGCTTTCAGTTTCTTTAATAACCTTACCCCCTCTTGAAACGATTAAAGCTGTAACATACGAAACTGAGCGTTCGACTTTTAAAATTATTTAACAGCGGAAGAAATTAAGCGAATTGGCAGAATTTTTTTAAAATGGTGATCATTACCTGGTGCACTTTTGGTGCGTCAAAATGTTTGTGGGAGAAAAGTTAAGCTATTCATACGTATAGCCCTGGTTATTCTTAAATAATTTTTTTTTCAAATTTTATTCCTGTCACCCCTTCGAGGACAAAGGGGCCAAACTTATTTCAATTAGATTGCTTGTTTTAAAGTTAAAGAAAATGTTTAAAACTTCAGAAATCGAACAAGCTACCGGACCAATGCTTTTCATTGCTGTAATTTTCCGTAAATATCCTTGGCTAACATTTGTCGGAAATTATGTATTGAAAAAGAAATTAGCGACAATCTATTCAGAGATAAGCTACGAATTTGCAACGAAAAACCGTTCTGAGATAATTATAGAAAGCACATCTACGGTGGGAAAATTCTGTAAGTATATAGATTAGGTAGAAATGAATTTTCTGTGATACGCATGTTACTTCATCAAAATTGGTCGACTCAACTTCAAAATTATCATACAAAACTTTGGACAACACTTAACGAGCAGATCAAAGAACCCTTACATGCTTCAGTTATCAGAGCGATAATTAATCGACTATTGTAGGGAGTTGACGACAATACCGTAATTATAATACAGTGATATTACGGAGGTTAAACTATTACTATAAATTTCATAAGCAACTATGATTACGGCCAAAGTCGACTTTACGTCGTAAGACGACTTCCTTTGGGCCCAAGGTGTATACACCTTGCCTAGGGCCTCAGTGGCGGCGCGGCGGAGCGTAAGTCCTGCTAACCTTGGGTTCAAGTTTTTTCCTACGCCTAGGGCATGGGTGAAGGGTTTCCATAGACGTTATGGTGAGAAAGGGCAATAATATAGGTTTAGCATTCTTAGAACTGTGACGAGTTTCATCATTTTGTGATTAAGTAATATGTGGTACTATTTCCATAAGATATTGCCTGATAGCCTGATACGTTAAAATTCATTCCCTACAACTGAAAATATGAAAAAAAAGTGCCGAACTTACGGGCCAACAATTTCTTTCCACGCTGTAATAATGATAGAGAAAACAGCAGGTCAAACATAAGACATCCTTAACATTTTAAAAAAATCACATTCCTTTTCTCTATCACCTTTTTCCATTGCTGATGTCCTGACCCACGGCCCTTCTCCTAGAAAGGGATCCAGAAGTAACGAGTCGAGACAAATCAGAATATTGAATTTGAAGTTATTTATTTAAATCCAACGACTATGTTAAATCACTCAATGCGCGTTGCTGCACCGATATCGGGAAGTTTGCAACTGCCGCAAGAAGTATCAAACTCTGGTGGGCTAGCTAGTCCTAATGCCGACAAAAATTTGTTTTTTTAAGCATCTTCGACTTCGGCTTCCTTATTTTAAGCATCACTCGACTAACAATGCTGCGAAATTTGATGAAGTTCAAGGTGATTCGAGACAATTATTTATTCCATTTCTTCAAGTTGTATGTTAAGTTTTACAACATCGGTCATTATACGTTAGGCCCAATGGGAATTTCCTGCATAAGGCTGCACCCAGGCCTTAATAAATTCAAGCGAGTACACTTATTACCCTGCGATAATCCAATGCGACAAAGTTCCTCGTTAACTAACTCATTAAATTTTAAGATTTGTGGCTATCAGTATTGTTGTGCTCGCCACTAATAAAATGACATGTCAAAAATATCAATCGATACAAAGCAGTTAAATCCAACTTATATTAAACTGAAAATTCGAAAAAATTCGATAAATTTCTCGATACCAAATTACATTGGTATCACATTCCCCTTCCTCTTTCGTTAATAGCATCTAGTTTCGCCAAAGATTCCGTATCCTTTGTACAATCAAATCGTCAAATTGCCCTTCCGAGAGTGCCTAGCTTAAAAAGTGCCGCAGAAATCGTCCAGTAAAAGTAGCGGGATGAAATAGCGAGCGACCGATGAAGGCAGAAGTTACCATCACATGGAAACTGAACTGGAATAACTTAAACTAGTATTTTAGTAAAATAACCGTCAAGGCACACATCAAAACGAATTTAACATGTTTTTCTGCATGATTGCTACCGCGGGAGATTTCGAGTGTGATTACCGAGCAATTCTCAGAGGTAAAACTGACCCGTCCTGATCCAATACTTTCCAAACGAATCTGACGAGGGACGGTCCCCAATTCATAGTACTGCCTTAGATAGGTAACACAATACTTACCGCATATTCAAATGAAGTAGCAACCGGAAGTGTCGTTCTTGCCCAGGGATGTGTCCTCACCCGCCCAAAAATAGACTTAAATGAAAGGACAATGTAATAGTGAGGAAATCATTGGAACGATTGAGAGAGATACAAGAGAAGAGAGAGTGCATGAGTTTCCTGGTGCCACCCAATGAGGTATCATGCCAGCTCGTTGGAGCCCACTTTTCGGCATTCGTCATAGAAATGCGACGAAGGCCGATGGCCGGTCCGTCACGCCACTCCTGAGTATCCATACGAATAAACAGGGGACGTCCTACTGTGCCATGTTACAGCGACGCCTTCAAAACAGGCGGCCGCTGCCTTCAGAAAAAAAAGCGTTGATAGGTCTTGCACAAGGGCATGTCTTTACTGAACAACATAATAAAGGTTGACGTGCTGACATTTTACATCACAGTAAAAGTAAAAAACAAAAATGACACGTCACTGTTACAACCAGCAGTTACAAGTTTAACAATTAAATACTACAATTCCTTCTACAAAGATTATTACATTTTGATTAACATAATTTTACATTCATTTCATTACAATCCGTTTATTATTCATTTCATTACAATCGAGTTATTACACACACTGACACAATTTTCACTTTCTTAAATTAATTTGAGGTATTTAATCCATCATGATGCAAAGAGGTTTAAAAACCTAACCGTGATACTTCCACATTAGTAACTAACAAGTCAAGGTTTCAGTTAAAGGGGTAAAAAGTAATTTCTGTCCCTTAATAGTCTATTCACTTTAAATTTCCTACCTAATTTGTTCATCTAAGTCAGCTTAATTTCCCCTCCCCCCAATTCTTTAAGTGCTATTGTCCCTTAATGGAGTGTTTTGGTCCCTTAAGCCCCTTCGTGGGGCCCTGCCGCTACAAGGATACCATGTCTCAGGGGTCACGAGGGTCCCTTCACACTACCTCCTGACCCTGCAAGAGGAGTCGTTCCCTTACCTTTAAATCAACTGCCAGATCCAAACGGCGGAGGAACTCTGCTTTCCATCGACGATCCCTCGTTGAACACTGATCACTGACACTTTGAAAACACAACTGACCATGCACACATTATAATCACAGACACTTTCACTTCACTAGCTTGCCGAATGCTCTCCGTTGATGGCGCTGTCTTGATATAATGGGTATTCCCAAACAGGAGTTTCCCTGCAGGACCGACTCGGCGAGTGCTTCAATGGCTCAATCAGGGAAGGGGGAAGTCGAACTGCGGAGGAGGGCAGAGGGTTTATGAGAATTTGCCAAAGCAAGAAGTTGAAAGACTGAAGAATCAAAGAGATGCAGACAAGCAAAGTTACGTTGCACGAGGCCGTGCAATTGTACGAGCAAATTAATGGGAACATCTGTTAAAAAATGTGCCGTTGAGAAATGTTAATAAATGCAGGGGTGTACGAGCTAGTGAGTTCTGAAGCTTTCACATTACCTACGTAAACCGGCATGAGAGAAAAGGCTCAGTGATGAGGAATTAAGGTTTGCGCAGAGTGCGAATCAAGTCGAGAGGTCCTGTGTCCTCACGCATTTTCTTGGAAATGAAGTCTCACATTGAAATCCAACGAAAGATCTTAAAAATACAACAAGGAAAATGATACTTGGTCAAGAAAGAAGAGAGTAACAATTTTTAAAAGATTCATTGGTTGGAGATCATAAGCCGACCATTTATTCGCCGGGAAGAGTGGAGTGAAAACCAGGAATCACTTGAGAAAAACCAGGACTGTGTGGAGAGACCACTGGATTAACAAACTGTTTGAAAGCATCAAAAGACTTTGAAGTTGGAAGATAGTAGACGGATTCCTTTACCACCGATCAGTTTCTACATAGCAAAAATCAAAGAATATCAGAGAGAGACATTGCTCCGGCTGGAAGCTACTCTAACGCAATCGAGAATATAACTTGAGGGAAACCGGCTCACGTCGCGAGATATTAATTCCAGATGTCACTCAAAGAGAAGAAATTAAATGAATGTAATGAAAACAGGATTGTCACAGGTCGTTCAAAGAAATTAACTAGCCACTTCTAGAAAATTGTAGGAAGGGACTTCTCAACCGGCAGAATGGAAGAGAGTTGAAAAATTCCGTTGTAGTGGAGATGCGATTGAATAATTGAAGAAAAAATGGGAATACAGAAGACTTGCGACGTTGCGACACGGTTGGCCAGCCTTCCAACACTGAAATGAAGAATAAAATTTCAGTTAAATCATAGAAAAGAATTTCCGATTCAAATAAGCTCAACCTAATTTTAGCTCCCGCTATAGGTTTAACCAGGCGAACCAACTTAAATTCTAAACAATCACGACATTTCTGAAACTTGCTCGAGGTCATACGCACCCACAAGAAGATTCAGGTACACAATATTATGAATTACTTCGTACTAACGCGGATAAATAAATTCGAACCAATGGTAAAGTAAAAATACTCACTCAACTTCTTCCTCACCATCTCTCCCACCTCCGACAGGCCAGGCACAGAGTTGCTCCGTCTACCACACTCACGACACCGACGCCCGTACTTCTCCGGATCACAATGACTATGACTATGTGAGTCTTGGCTGCGCTGCTTCTTATATGGCAAAAAACTGGAAGGAGGGTGAGGAGGCCGTTGGGGTGGGCAATGGGGTGGGGATGGGGGTTGGTTGGGTCAATCCGGCAAGTGACGACGGAGGGTAAAACGCCGGTTGCCAGGGTTGAGTCGGTTCCGATCGGGCAGTCTAATGGCTGTTGCTCGGCGCGAAAGTGAAGGAAATAGATACGGGTGTGAGGGGATCGAAAAGGGACGGGAGAGGAGGCGAGGGCTGAAAGTTTAAGGGGTTAGGGTCCCCCCGGCTACGTCCTCGCGTATGGTTTTCTATTTTATGCACATTCGAAGCCAATCTCTTTTCTCTAATTCTGCAAATTCCGACGCACCAGTAATATTACATCAATTCTAAAAAATAACCTGAAATGAGACCTGAAAGAACCGGACGCGGAAAGATTCTTCCCACGCATACTAATGGATCGAAAGAACATTAATTAAAAAAGCTTTATGCAATGTTCTTCGTAGATTTATTTTAATTTGTAGCATATCAGCAATAACTTTTCTTATCATACGACTAAAGACTAAATAATCGCAGCTTAACCTGCATGCTTGACACAGTGAAACATTTTGAATTCCGTCATTCGGAAGTGATTTATATCCACTTTTTAATACATAACTACTCAGCAGATATGTAGTTAAATTAAAGCATTGGTAAGGATCAATGCTATTTTATTCACACACCAGGTGATTCGCAGGTCCATTTCGTTGAGGGCATTCAGTTTAAGAGTTTAACGGTTTTCACACTTTAAAATGCGATGAGCAGTTTGTTGAAGTTCGAATCGAGCTCTAAGTCAGACTGGTGTCTTTGACTCTGTGGCAAGGGCATGGCCGAATTCCATAACTACCCACCTCCTCCCCCCGTCCACTTTACAGCTGAGTAGGGGGTTCACCTCCACAACACCAGGCTTCAGAGAATATAGCGGGTGGAACTATAGAGCGAGTTTTTTATAAGGTCAATTCTCGAAGCGTTGAGTAAAATTAGTACAGAACTCGGCCATTTAGGAAAAATTATGTATTTAACTGAGTATAGCATAAGTGACTGATCACAATTTCCCCGTATCATAGTGGGTCAACGTCTGCTGGGGCGATATCGCAAGCAGAGGTATGAATACGTGAACCGGCATCAGATTCTTTTTCAAAATTAGACGTCCAATAGGGACGAACACTACAGTAGACGATCGGACGAGTATCCCAACACTCGTTGCCGCACAGGGAAGTCAATTGAACGTAAAGTACCTAATCTAACAATCGCGATTGCGCAGGGGAGTATTTCTGTAGGTCAAATTAGCAATCGTCCGCATCGCTGTGGACGACCTTTCAGACTGGCAGGCCAAGGTAGATATCGTGGGCTGGCCCGGCAGCGCAGGAATTGTGGTTCTCCTCCGGCGTGGACATTGAATTCGAGTGAGGATTTCGGTTTGTTAGCTAAGCGATGTGATAAACTTACGAGGACATTCAACAGGTGCGTAAGCGATTTTTATGAGGAGCGGTCTGGACTCTACTAGCATGGTTTTACGTTGGGAGGTGTGTGGGCCAGAGTTCATCATACGTACGGTTATATTCACTCGTTTGATAGTATTTGTACCACTTTTTCACAACTTTCTGACGATAAAAACGCATTTCTTAGTTCTGCAAAGAGCGCGTAGTTTCACCTAAGACTATTTTATTAAAGCATTAGTATACATTTAATTGAAATATCGAAATTTGAAACAAACAGCGGTTGTTACAAAGGAACGGTTCAAGTATGCCATAAATGCTGGCATGCCGAAGGGGGATTAAAGTGTTTAATCCCCGATGAAACGGGCCGAAAGGACAAAATGAATGCTTTCGTGAAGCATGTGAGGTTAAACTCACGATATCCCGTACTATTACGCATCTTTCAATAGCATTTGCGTAAAAAATCGTCTACCGAAAGGTTTATTCATGTCTATCCATTCAAAAATTTATTTTATCTTTCGTAAGATTGGGTAGGGAGGAATGAGTTCATGAAATGTAACGTTTTCTTACATAGGGGGAGGACAGGATAGTCAAAATACGCTTAAAATCATCTTACGAAATGATTGAACGGTCCATCAGGAGCATATATTTGATGTGAGAAAAGTTATGATGACGGTGGGTCTCTACTTAATCCTTCTGACCAATGCTGCTGATGTTTCTCAAATAATCCTTCCTTCGCAACTTGCATCCTCCCTCCACCCTTTTTGCTTCCCCTCCCCTACCGCCACACAAGTTCTTAACGACGCAAATTACTTCACTCTCAGTCGGCCCCTCATGTAACCTGATTGTTTCAAACGACGTCTGGGGGACGGTAATACATTTGTAAAAAAGAGTAAGTAGCGTCTCGGTATGCGAAAAGGAATGTTGTTTATTGCAAAAAAACTGAAACAACTAATGTGGATATCTAGCGTAACTTGACCATAAATTTTATCAGTAATACAGTAAGTTCATATTGATGAGAAGAATTGGTTTCATTTAAGCAAGCTTCCACCATAGTTTTCATCACTTTTTCATAGGATTATTTCCACGGTACATTTTTCTGGACGAATCATTACGGTACTGCGATAATTCCGCCAATAATGCGAATGTTTTCTGCGCATTGACAGCTAAACTTATTCGTGAAATAAATTGCCGATTGCGAAATTTTAATGGCTTCATATTCTCCTGAAACGTCGCGTAGCACATGCGTTCCATCATATCTCCTTTTCGATGAAGGCGATGAGAGAGAAAGGGGCGTGGATGCATATGAAGGAGCGGGAGATGTAGTGAGGAGTAATGATAGTATTCTCTATGTCGCACTGAAAAATATCAATTCTGAATTTATCAAGCAATCTAAGCTTAGCGTGTAGCCTCAGAGTCTCTAGAGGCTCCCACCTTAATCCCTCTAAAAGTTGTGAGACACTATATGTACGCTCCTCGCAGTTTTTAACGAATTGCGCTGCATTCCTTTGTAGTTTATTCATTTTTTACGTTAAATCTATTTGACCAGGGTCCCAAATGCTCGTGGCGTATTCGAGATGAGGCCTAACCAGAGCGAAGTAGCATCTCTCTCTGAATTTTTCATCTGAGGACCTTCCTATTATACGTTTAACAAAACCAAGTTCCTTTAATGCTGCACCACATATGTTTTGTATGTGTAATCCCCACGATATTGAATGAGGAAAGATAACACGAAGGAGCTGTTCGTTTGTGGCTGGGGGGAGGGAGGGTAGAAGTATAGTGCGGGGACGTGATTCGGGAAGTCACGGTCAAACCGGAAAGGATCGCGAGGCGGGTGAATCCTTCCAGCGGACAGCGCTCAAGTTGAAGATATCCGTCCCTCAATAGTATATACCTCCCTTTCAACTCCGCGGCCGACCGAGTTCTGCAAGTTCGCTCGGCGAATGGGTTTCTGCGACGGATCGCCCCCAACTCCGCGAGCTGCGGCCCGCAAGACTTCATTCTGTTATTCGAAATGGCTATCGTTTGAAGCGCATCACGCTTTTCCACTGTCTTCTGTCGTCATCCAATGCTGCAATTTTACTCCTCTGATATTATTGCACCACTTTTTCACAGCTTTCTGACGATAAAAACGTATTTCTTAGTTCTGAAAAGAGCGCGTAGTTTCACCTAAGGCTATGTTAATGAAAGTATAAGTGCATATTTATTTAAAGTACCAAAAACTGAAACAAACGGCAGTTTTTATAGGGTAATGGTTCAACTATGCCATAAATACTTACATACCGAAGGGGGATTTAAAGTGTTTATAATCTCAGACGAAAAGGAACGAATAAATGCTATCTTAATGCACGTGAGGTGAATTCACGATATCCCATATTATATTAGTGTTATTCTATAGTCAAATTTTCAGAGAATCACATACGGCCTTTTTATGATGGGAAACCAAGACGAAGAGAGCTTCGCTTGACTCAGGCATTTGCGAAGAGAAAAACGACAACTGAGTCTTGACAGTCCACTTTTTAAGCATAATTATATATCTTCTTTATAGCATATAGAGGAGTCCCTGATATTCTTCTCTATTTACAGTAGTGAGACTTGTCATCTAATACAGTGGATCGCGAAGTTTGGAATATCATATTCCCCTTCAAAAAATGCAATGGAACGCACTAGGCATCGACCTCATTCATCAGCCACACCTGCATTTTTAAACAATCTCTAAGTCTTCAAAATGAATACATTATAATTATTTTTCGGCATTCCGACACCAGTATTTCGTAGTTTAAACAGCTGTTTTAAAGAAATCTACACAAAAGATTCAGGAAGACTGAACGCATTACGCTTTTCCACCGTCTTCTGTTGTCATCCAATGCTGCCGCTGCCAGCAGAACAGCGCAGGTGTGTGACGCAAAGCTCATCGGCAATACGAAGCAAAAACGGCTGAAATAAGGCGTAACTTAACTCCATCCATGAAGCGATGTTCTCGACATCTGTCAACCGCCAGCTTTTCAAGGGCTGTAATATACGATCGGTGCGCAAGAATGAAGTAAAACACACAAGAAAGGATCACCGGCCAATCTTTATGTCGCTTTCCATGTTCTTTTATATTAACTTTAGGTGATAAGACACAGTCAAAACGGTACGGATTAATTAATTTACATATTAATAATAGGTTTATTTAACTGCGCTGCCTCTCAATCTCTCGCTCTCTCTCTGTCTCACCTCTGTCTTTTCTGCAGTCCCTCCTAATAAATTTTAATAAAGCTCTATCCGCCCGGGAGCAGTTGTTAAAAGCCGGAACACCCTGCTGTTTTCCCGTGGGTTTTTGCGCCTGGTGGAAGCTACAACAGTTAACTACAACAATCCCGGAAAATCAACTTTGCTGAGTTGATTTTCCGGGATGGGACTTCCACAGCACAGACCAACCCCAGCCTCTCCACAAGAACACCCTCCTGTGGTGGTTTACGGGAAGGTTGCTTCCTCGCCAGTGACCAACACAGACGCACACACACAACCCAAATAGGGCAAATGGGACCCCGCTAAGGATGCATTGGGTTATAACCTGGGATCCTTCGCAAGGCTAATAGGACCCTAATAAAGGTGCCTGGTTATTAACACAAACACACTCACAAGCACTCAAAATCACTCACTCACACACACAAATGGGCCCGACTTCAGGGAGAAACTGCTGCAAAGGAGCGTGGTCAAAATCTTACACACAAGAACGGACGAGAGTGAGGGTCGAATACGCGTATTAAAACTGACTGAAATAAAAACCGAATCGGGATATAGACATGACTGGTGAATCGCTATACCTTCCGTGCCTTCACTCCCACGGTCAAAGGACAGATGATAATCGGTGTACTATTGTTCAAGGTTAATTAAGGAAATGGTCTTACGAGAGATAAAATGAGTCCATTTATTGCCAGCCAGCATTCCTACCCGCGTATTTCAATGGTTAAAAGGAAATTACATATTATTTTCAACGCTAGTTGCTATTCCGGAGATTATTTTACTACTAATTCCGCGAAGCTTACGACGCGTTTTACGCCGATGCGACATCAGATCATGGACTTTTCCGTGATACCAGCGCCACCAATTAATGTAAACATATTTTTTGATGAAAAATATGAATATTCTGAACTTACATGAGTTTGAATACTCACAGAACTTTATCATGTTCACATTCTCATTAAATTCTATCTCAGATAAAATCGGCGTGCATTCATTTTTAGCAAAGCTTGATTCTATCCAAATTCTTATCAACAAATAATGTACTTATTTTGTGTAACTGTGGGAAGATTACCAAAAATGAAACAAATTGCACAGAGAAGGTTTTACAAATATTTGGACTGTAATTAAATATCGCCAACTACCGTGTCACAATCTGTTATCATTCACCAATGCAATTTAGTAGTTGTCCCCACCCTCGTCGGCGCTTCAGTCGAGGTTGACACGAATTAAAATAGTAGTGAAATATATATTTAAACCGTAGAGAGTTACAGGAAAACAGACGCAGGATTTAGCCTATTCTTAACGGAAGTATCCCAAGTATACGCACGAAGTACTGTTTCTACGGCGGCATCCTCAGGGTAACAATGTGGAAAGCAGTATTCCAATGAAAATTTTCCCGTTCCACCATGGGATCGAACCCGTGATATACGCGTGGGTGGCCAGTTATTTATCAAATGAGCTAGTCCAACCCAAAATTGATATCGACATAGATTAAGGGGGTTGTATAACTCAGGCCGAAAAGGCCCTTTAGTTCTGGCTCCTACCGCATCCTGGATGAGATCTCCACCTTCCCCCCTATTTCCCGCCACGGACAGCAACGCTACTGATGCCACAGTGAAAAATGCATTCCATGGATTCACTAGAATATTCACTTAGACATTATAAAACGTCATTCTCAACATTTTGGGTATCCTCCATAGAGATGAGGGAATTTCACTCACGAAAAGGGCGAAGATGCTTGAAATATACTCCGTACGCGGAAAGAAGAGTAAAAGAAGAAAGAGCCATATGGAAGACGATATAAAAGAAGAACCAGATGGATTGGACTCACCCTGAGACACAAGGGGTTTGTGAAGAACATAACTGAAGGTAAAATGACGGAAAAGTCCCCAGGGGTAGACCCAGGAATAAGCTCATGGACCGAATAAAGAGAAAACTACAAGGGAATACATACCAGGGGGTAAGAGAACTAGCATTAGATAGGGAAGGGTGGAGGGCTGCAATCAGTCAATCTTAGGATTGAACAAGCGATGGTAATGATGACGCCGTACGCGTCTTGGCGAATGCCTGCGCAAAAATATTTGCTCTAAGTAGCAAAGCAGAGTCGTGAATGAAAAGCGCTTCGACGTCTGCGAAAGCGTTTTCGGCCGCGGCATACAGCCCCCTTAAAGAAGATAGTAGAGTGCGTCTTTACGACCGAAAGTGAAACTTTTTTCAATAAAATAGTTACTTTTGGGATTCCCCGCGTCTTATGGGGTAATCAGGGAGCACCTTCAGACAACCCTTATCAGACGACCCCTATCATACAATCGCTAACAGATAATCCCTGATTGAATACCCGGCAGAGGGGGAGAAACGTCGTGCTTTCAACTAACCAAGATGCGAGAAATCCCCAAAGGAATCATTTTATTGAACGATTGAAACTCGCAAGTTTTACCAATCTCACGAAAAATATTTTTTGCGAAAAAACGACCCACGTAATGTGGATATAGCGCGGAGTTCTTCCATAAAGCTTCATGAATGACGCAGAGCGTTTTCGGAAATTATTTCTATCCGGCATTCGCAATATATTCCAATTTGCAGTTTCCTTGGTAGACTGTTCCTGCACCGCAACAATGCCGGTACTAATTTTAATCCGCGTAATCACCGCACAAGTGTAGCATTCATTATACCTTCCGCATTTAAATCTCTAGCAATATTCCTCCTAGTTACGGCATTCCTCACGGTATGCTCTCATCTATTATATTATTTTTATCGATGGGTATCGATAAGATGCTATGTAGAAAGATACAATCCGTTAAGAACGGAGGTAATTTGTAGCTCTTCATATGCTAAAGCGAAGGGAGCTGGTGACGAGGACTTGGAAAAAGACGTTTAGAAGAGACTGGCGAAGATCTCGATATGGTGTGAAGCGCTGTATGAGGCCTAAACGTGGACTCGGAGAAAAGACGACCAGAATAGGCAGTAGGATTCAGCGGTGTGGTATGGATTAAGAGGTACCTACGGAAGAGGATGGAGAGGGTGGGATGGATAGAAAGGAAGAAAAACGATGAAGTTCATGATATAGCGGGTGAGGAATGGAAACTTCTGGGTGAGATTAGGAAGATGCAAGGTAAGTTGCTTCATTCATTGGTTTTTCAATCCTAAGATTGGTTGACTGCCCTCCTCCCGTCCCTATCTAATGCTAGTTCACTTTTCCTCCTGGTCTCTCTTCCTATGTATACTCCTGTCCAAAAAATAAACTTACCACCTCGGAGCCGAAAAATATTTAAGTCCCGAGTTGGCGTCGATGTGATAACGCCGATCCACGCGCCCTTGAGCGAGAAAGCAATAAACGTGTAGGAGGGAAAAGGAACCTTCTTCGGAACCCACTTGACGGGAGGGAACACCCTTTGACGAAATATTTTACCCTGCGATAGCATTATTTCTGGGGTAATGGGGGAGGGTTGGGTCTATTGTGTCCGCCTGATCCGGGCTCTAAACCATACGCTTATGGGTGGGAAGCATGGAGATAAGAAAGGTCGGCTGGCGACCGAAGAACAGCGGAAAGGCGATTGGCCAAATCGGTCTTGTTTCCGGAAGTTACAAGAATTATGGTATGACTCAAATATCCATTTCTTGTCTCCGTAGGCGTACAGGAAACCTTCGCTGAAGGTGATGGGTCTTCCCTGTATTAGGTCGCAGAGAGGCTATTGCGTCGCTAAAATTTACATCTACATAATACCCTGCCAGCCGCCGCATGGACGTGTGGCAGGGGGTGTTAGGTCACCAGCCTTGAAAAGGGGTAAGTTTTTTGGAGATGAAATAGTGACATGTATTATAGGAATGTATTTAGTGGAGCTCAATTTTTTTGTGGTCGCTTATTTTTCAAGGAATGAACGAGTTTTTGTACCTATCTGTTCAGCAGTGTATCTCTCTTATTTTATCGAATCTGTCAGACCATAAGATATGTAGTGAGGAGTTATGATAATATTCTCTATATCGCTCTGAAAAATATCAGCTCTGAATTTATCAAGCTACCTAAGCCTAGCGTGTAGCCTCCGAAAATAGATCGAATTATATGAAATATAAAAATTGTTCTTTTACTTTTGAATTTTAGGAAGCAAAAAGCCCTCGCCCAATGATAGTGATCCATTTATTAGAAATATATCGCAGATTTTCGTCGCTCAGAGGGGTTGAATTGCGTTGAATTGGATATCAAAATTGTGCAATTACACTTAGGGTTTTAATACCAATAAGTCCTTTCCTAAAAAAAATATTATTCTTTGGTAATATAAAAGTCACTGCCAAATTTGATATTTTTATTTCAATTATCAATTTAATGTGACACATACTAACAGTTGGAGTCAATAAAATGTGTAAGCCACGCAATGTGGCCCTCAAGTATATCATTTTGATGGTATGAAGTTTTTCTTTGTCGTATAGGATTAAATTCATTGTTGAATAAAAGACTTCAGCTTAAAATAGACACAATTATGGATTCACATAAATTTATTTAATATCCACGTCCTAATCAGCGATTAATTTTACTCTTGTCGAGTCAGCTGAATTGTTTCACACCTGCTTAAACGCTTTGAACAGAATATTGAGAGGATATTGTTTGTATCCTCCACATCATGTTCAACACTGTAACGTAACGCTGGCCTCGCCATTTTTTCTTTAACTACCTCATGGCTTATTATAACAATAAGGGACCCACCATATTGGGAATTGAGAATAAACAATAGACCGAGGGTGTGGAAGCGTCGGCAACAAAAGGAGCTAGGGAGTGTAGAGGAAACCGTCGGAGTGTACGGTTGTGCCAGGACAGCACACAAGGAGTGTAGAGGAAACCGTCGGAGTGTACGGTCGTGCCAGGACAGCACGCAGGGATTTTTGTAGATAAAACCGTCGGAGTGTACGGGCGTGCCAGGACAGCACGCAAGTTTTGGTAGAGGAGAGTTCCAGAGTGTGGCATCGTGCGAGACATAGCCCACGTAGAAAAGGAGAATTGACAAAGGAGCTGGAATTAAGGAGAGGAACGGGAGATCTTACAACGGGACGAGACCCAAGAGCTGAGGGCCCGCCAAGGACGAACACTACGCAGGCTGAGAGGATTTTCCAGACCACAGAGGGACAAGCCAACCTGTGTCGTCGAATAATTGGGTTGTAACTATAAACTATAAACTTTTATTTTCATATAAGATACAAGAAGCTATAAGGCAAGAGGGTTTTAATTGGCCAAGAATTAAGTTTGTGACTGGATGATGTGAAAAGTTTAAGTGGAGAAGTGTGGAAAATAATTGGACAATATACTTAAAAGAAGGAATAATTATCCATATGCCAAATTTGTCTGTAAATTAGAATATACAGTCGGTCATGACCTTAGGATATAAGTAATTATTTTCATAATTTAAATTGTCTGTAAATTGAATATTTCATTTGGTTAAGTAAATTGCAACCGTATCTCTAAACCTGTTACGTTTCATGTATTTTCTTTTCCGACGAGCAAGCTGGGGCAAAATACAAAGTAGAACTATAACGAAGAAAAAAACGTGTTACAACACTTTATCAACCTCCCTTGCTGAATTTCAATAAGTACCCTCCGCTGTTTCAACGTAGAACAAATACACGCGGCCATCCCATAGATGGTGAAAAGGCTCTGCTGGCTGACCGCAATGTTTCACCGAAAGTTTTTCTCTACTTTAGTACACTCATTTCAAGAACTCATTGGGAACATTGCGACTATGCGTCATTTAATTCAAATTTGATGTTTTTTCTCACTATTAGCTTCATAACTCCTCCTTGGAAGCAGTTTTACTTCCAACGTGGATTGGAATTACTCTACGCCCTATTATTTTACTGCTAGAATACTTTAACTTCCACCTTCATTCATCTCAACCATTGAATTCAGCCTTCACTCAATTTTTGTTTCCCGGTAGAAATTGATAGGGATTAAATACACTATTTTCCAGACAGAGACATCCTTTTGACACACCATGTAAAGACTTGGTCCCACTTTGTCCCTTTCTTACTAAAAATAACTATCCTCGTTGCATAAAGGCTCTGACGTGTTCTGGTCGTTTTCCGAAGAAAACGCCACCTCCCATTTTTTGTCCGTATAATATGCATATGTGACGGCTAAGTCCTAATTTACAAATATTTTGAAAATTCATGGGGTCATTATTATTTCCTGCTGGATTGTAGGCCGATGAATTATTATTTCATTTCTTGTTCATCAGCCAACAAGATCTGAAGAATAACTTAACGGTTAAAGAATGAAAAGTATTGCCCGAGAGAACTCATGAGGCTCGATCATTCCCATCGCTCTTTCAGTCCTCCTCTTTGCTTTTAGGCAACATTCTATTCAATTGTTTCCGGAGAAAGCAACTCATGCTTTGGCTATTTGAACAAAGATCTTTCGTCATCACTGATTTGACGAGTTGTCTCCCAACATCGACTTCGTCTCCCAACAAAAAATAGGTTCCTACAAATGCCTCGTCTTTGCAGAATTATTATGAAGTCTGTGCCCGCCTCCTTAACCACCATTGCTTCGTTTTCTACTTCCACTCACGCCGATTTTTGAGCACTTAGCCAAAGTAATTGCGAAAAAAAACTTCCGTAAAAGCACTTCCTGCAATACGTTTTGTGAATACTCTACAACATTCGTCTGGAAACATCAAATTTATGGAGCCAAAAGCAAAAAAATGAGGTTGACTCGTCAATATTTTTTTAACGTATCAGAAATAATACGATGAGAAAATAATCATAAAAAGAGATACAACGATGGGGACCAGAGACGGTCATCGTGGTGTTAGAGAAAGTAGTATTCTATCACCTTGGATGGGCATGTCCTCTCCGCACCATCCAGTTATTGCAAATGAGGCATCTTGAGATTGTCTAACTTCGCAGATTTACTCCTCTTCCTGCTTCACTAATAAGCAAACGGAAGCCCTAAACCACCCGACTGAATGGAAAAATAATAAAAACAACACCCCTTCCATATGCTCACTCCCAGCTGAGAAAGGAATCGCAGACCGTTCACAAGGACCGTTTGTAGGTCACATCCAGTAGAGTAAAGACTTTCATCAAACCAGGCAGGAGAGGAGGGCTTTCTTCTGTGTGGAATGTTTATTGCTCGCCCATAAATGTATTTATGGTGTCGACGGGGTGTCCCCTCAACAAATTGATTTTGGTTAATAGAGTGGAGGCAGAATTCACTAATTAGTGAACTGAGGATAGTATTTGAGTCACTCAAAAAGTTAAATAATAGACATCGATATATTTTAACTGGATTTAGTGTGAAGATTATTTGTTCCGTCAATTTCAACGATTTTCGTGAGAAAAAAATCGAGACATCGTAAATCAATATCAAAATAAAGTTAGCAACCAGAAACTTTGTATCATTAGAAATACATGAGGATTGAAATATGATGACTTGTTTTAATAATATCAGTTATTATTTCTGTTTTGTAGGAATACATTTCCATGGAAGCTATTTTGGTTACCGCTATAGAATTCAGAGAGGTAAAGTAAATCGAAAGAATCGACGAATTTAGGAGCAGGATAAATTTACGAATGGATTTACCCTTCTTTAATCACTTCTTCCGAGAATGACAAATGAATAAAGGCAGAAAATGTCGATACAATCCCCAGTGGCCAATGCTTTGTTTTCCCAATGCGATGTTAATAACAAATAAGTTTAGACTGTGGAAAGTTAAGAATTGATATTTGAAAGCTGCCCGACGAAATCATTTCCTTATAGTTCTTACCTCTTGATACTAGTTTATTTTAGAAATAATAGGGCAGACCTTTCGTGGGTATCATACGCTCATGAGACGAAGTTGTTCATAGTCTTAACATTTTGTGGCGAATAGATGTCTCCATCCGGTATACAGTACATTTTAACACTAAGTGATTTATACCGGGAGGCTAAAATTGAGTGACGGATGAATTCTATGGTTAAGTGGATGGAAGTCGGATTAAAAGTATTATCACAGTAGAAAAATTGGTCAGAGAGTAATTTCAATTTACATTCGAAATGAATACTGTTTCTAAGAGGGACATTTAAAGTTATTTGTGGTAAAAAAATCAAAGACGCATAGTAGCATTGTTCCAAACGCAGTGGAGGATATTTGTGTGATACCGACTACGCTAAAAAACTGTTATTTTTTGTTTAAAAATTGAATCGCAGTCTAGGCAATGAATTTTACTCTTGGGGAATATGGCATTCCGAGTAGTCAATTGCGTCTTCAAATTCCTCTTACGCGCGACACTTTTCAGCATGTAGGTTTAAATTAACACGTAAATGCATTTCTAAAAATGTGCTCCCTGAACTTTCATTACGCATTCACTGGAAAAGTAACTAAATAAAGGGCAAATTTATGACATTGAATCAGCTACCGCAAAAACAAATTAACTTACCTCCGGATCACTATTGGAATGTAATCGAGGAGCTATCTAAACCACAAGGAATTTCTTAAAACAAAAACACGTCAACTCTTCAAAAATTTTAAATATTTACAAATAAGTGTATGAAATAATTATTCAAAACAATCGGAATGAGCATCGGGGATAAAGACGAAGGCTGGGCTTTCCGCGTCTACCAGCAGTTGTCATCAAGAAAGGTCTTGGAGCGATTGAAATGAGCCATCGTCCTTCCATTCTCGCCCAGACAAGAGAATAGAAGCCTAGACCTTCCTCCCACCTCCCCCAAGCCCTTAGAAAAATCCCTCCTGGCCGGTGTCCTCCCCCACTCCACCCTTTCTTAGGTCAAAATTTTGTCTCCGTGCGTCTCCCCCCTCGCCAACCGCGGGAAGGAAGACCTTTTTACGTTCCGCACGTTTATTGCTTTCCCTGGAAGGGGGCGTGGTTTGACCATGTTGTCACATCGACGCCAACTCGGGACTTTTCGGCTCCGAGGTGGTAAGTTTTTTTTTGGATAGGCGTATACGACAAATACTGAGTGAGACAATAATGAGCCGAAAAATTATAAAGTTTTCACTCGTAGATTTCCGCAGCATTTAAAATTCCTTTCCTGACTAAATTTTTATGTGTTCACCACGTTGATTGTTTCTGCTGACAACAGATTCCCTCGCGACTTTACCGGTCAATTAGGATAGCGGAAATATTTAAAAAGGAAGTGAGCAACGTGGTGAACGCCCGAGTAGTGCAGGAATCTTCCCATTACATTTATTGCCCATCTAGTCTAGAATAAAATATCATTATGTACTTAATTTTATGACTTATTTCAGCCTGATGATCCTGACCAGCAACGACAGACCTAGATAAAAACATGATACTCCCAGTAGGCATAGCAATCATTGATTAGCATAAATACATACCTGGAATTTGTAGGATGTGAAGTCCGTTATTTGTTGATTTTAAATCACTCCAGACTACACTGCCATTCAACCTTGAGGTGGCTTGCAGGGAATTGTATAACCCAACGTGGCGCGCATAAAGCCCTGGGACAATGCACGTTGCCAGATTTGGGATATCCCTTGGGATGTTGCTCATCATTCGTAAATGTTAGGCGCACTCAGAGTATTACACGAACACACTGAGAAGGCGCTTCTTACAGCACACACCGTTGCACACACACACAACTAGGCTGTGTTGAGAGCGGGAAACTGAGTAAACATTTTTTTGAATACAAAGACTGCCCCGTTTGTTTGTCAGTGGATCGAGCCTCCGCACGGATATTTTGCTGTCATCGAATATGCATAATGCAATCCTTCTTCATGCGCAAACTTAATCTGAGCACGTAAACTTGAAACTTCGGAAACGGAAAGCGACATTCTTACTACACATTGCAAATATTTCACCAATAACCCTAACTACTATCATGGTTTTTGGCCACGTACACACTATCCTCCGGTCTTCTTTGACCCGATTTCTCTAATTGCTCGTAAACAACAACCGTCACCCGCACTGTCTCAAGTTCAACTGGCCTGCTCCCCCCTCTCCCCAAGGATTACACTATAGCCAAGGTTGCTGCGAGCGGCCGTTTTACGACTACAAAAAAGAACAAATTAAAAAAAGACGTCGTCTTCTAGACAGGTCGTCTTATCGTCGGGTCAAAAAAGACCAGACGACAGCAGTTAACGGTTAACACACGTCAAACTTCTCGTCATCAGGCCATCGCACGGCTGGACTCTCATCGAGCGACGAACTTCGCGTGAATCTGGAATGAACGAATGCCCTTAAATATGCTCAGGTTGTTTTGCGCCACTCAACTGGGCTGATCGCAATGCCATCTCTTGGCACACTCGAGTCATATGGTTATAGCATCAGCACCATATTATTTTGGAAGTTTGACGAAGTTTCTACACAGCGAGGAGGCGAGAGATGGTATCAGTCTGGCCGAAATATAAGAATGAAGAGCGAAAGGTACCCCGATACCAATGTCGCGTTGAAAAATGTATAGGATGAAACCAACATGAACGTGAAATATTTAACTACCGTTCGCCCGACCAATTGCAACCCGTGCGTGGGAGGGGGGGGGGTGACGCTGGGACCATAAGTGACCAAGGAAATATATGGGATCAGAATAAAGGAAATAGAAGTGAGAGGGGACGAAAGGGAAATTTACGTTGACGGAGTAGTGTCTTATCGTTATGCGCTGTTCTATTTTGCCTTTACTCATATAGGAATATGGTTGACTTAATATTTGAACGCATGACTTCAGCCAAATTACTTTTCTGTTAGCTCTTACATTTAGAGATATAGGGCGGGTTTAAAATAGCACACTGGCCACCCGGAAACTTGCGCGTACTTAATCTACAAACATCATAACTCTATGGAACTCTAAACCAGTTTTCGTCGACTCATTTTAAAATCGCTGCCCTGACCCAAGGATTCGAAGCATACCCCATCGGAATGGGAAACCACGGCACACTGGCCACCACTTCAAGCCGATAAGTTTCTCTCAAGAGTTCTTCGTGTGCTGAGTCAGGGAAAGTCTATATCTAGTCAGCAGGTCCGTCATTTGAGGGAGGCCACTGACAACTGACGTCTTTGCGCCATAGATGATTGGTAGGTAAATATGTGGGGGTTAGGTCGTTGAATAAATAGTTGAGTGAAACCTGTCGTCAGCAGTACCTTGTTCATAAAGTGGCTGGAACGGTAATCGCGGGTCCTTGATTGCACATATTAATAATGTGCCAAGTAAGACGATGAGAAATTCTTGGGCCACATTTTAATGTAAGTGCATCTATTTATGGTTGGAACTCACCGTGCATGCAGTGATAATAATGATAAAAGTTGTAAACTGTAAATTCTTTCCTTAGTTTAAGTATGCGGGATACGGGAGGAGGGGATTGTAGGGTAGGAGATTGATATCCGACGAGGTGAGTGACCGGAAAAGGGGGGTTGATTTGTTTTTGAAAGCAAGCAAGGGTCAGAGTGTTGGGTACAGAGATTTGAGAAGGAAGCAAATTATATGGAAAGTGGATGGACGTTGAAAGGCGGGTGATGTTATTAAGGAAGGGAGCACCAGAGCACAGTATTTAATCGAATGGGTAACTCGAGGTTTCCAGGATCACATGCAGGCTATTCGATTGAAAAGATTCCATGTGGATTCACAAAAATATGGAGCATTCGACCAAGCCTATCATACCACTCTTGCCAACTACTGCCGTGTTGATTTCAGGAGAGTCCTGCATGAGGGGGAAAAACGGAGGGGGCATAAGATGCTTCAGCCTTCCTCCCCCACCCAACAACCTCCCCCCCAAACTTTTGAAGTATTGGCGAAAATGAAATTTTGGTGCCAAAATAATAAAAAGCAAGGCTCTTCACATACCTAAATCTACGATCATAACGCTCTGTTACTTCTAAGTTCAGTTTTACTTCCTAAATTAATGCAGCTGTGCATATTCAATCTATTAGTTTGGTTCACCCACCCTGGATTTAGACTCAGTCCCATCTACCCTCCCCCCAAAAATATAAAATCCAGGCCATGTCACTGAGGAGAATTCGATTCCATGTGCCATAAATTCCATAATAATAGGTAAAAGCATAATTTGAGCTACCTTAGATGTGCATTCTCAATAATTAATCAGAAGAAATAGGCCATATAAATATGACACAAGTAAGACATTTGCAACAGTGGAATCATCATTTAAGATACTAAAATTTGAGATTCATTTCTCTACATATTCTTTGATGCTACAAATGTTATCATGAGATACAATTAGAAATTATAGAAAACTGTAACAATGATGAAAATATTCATAAAATGTTATGTCAAAATCAACAGGAGAGGTAATCTCCTCGATACCAGAGGCATGAGATTTTATAAAAAATCTGTTTCTTTTAGTTGGAAACCCTTTGAAAAAAATCAGAGAGAGTTTGAGTCAAAAACCCAAATTTCCTTCTCCTTGAAAACACTCTTCCCAGAGCTACTTACTCTTTTCCTTCTTCCTTTCTTCCCTCCACATTCCCCCCTCCTGTGATCCGCATCCTGTGGAGTACTGATGTAATGCGAATTTGAATAGCATTCTTCTTATAAGCGTGATAAGACCAAGCAAGAGTGGCTGTAATAGAACTTACAATGGAAAGACTGTGACAAATTAAGCCTCAGATTGTTTCAGTATTACAATACTGCATGATCCAAGTAGGATTCCCGTCGGGAATCCAACTTGTACACATAATTGTGTAGAGATTACAACAGGAATCTGAATTGAATCCAGCTGGCACATTACATGGATCAATCCCACTCCCAAACAGGAGGATGCAAGTTGGAATACAGTGGGATTCTCATTTGCTTTGCTATCTGGATAGGAACATCACAGTTCAGCATAAAAGGATTTTAATTTCATTGCTTACCAGACCGGCTTAAAATTCATCGTACATACATATTTCCTCAACATTAAAAGTATCCCCCAATCAATGGAAGAAATATACTTACATTTGTTTATATGTCCAGAGTGGCAGATGGGAATAGGCATATTCAAAATTCTCTAAAAATAGATAAATGTCCATGATAACTCCATCTCAGTGGACATCATTAAAATTTTTACATTCCTTTTTATGGCATGTTTCATCTAGATAGACCAATTCACCCATGGAATTGAATGCTTTAGAAATGAGACAATTTCAATGAAAATTTAAAAATGGAAATGAACAAGAGAGGAAACTTAAAAATTACTGGCATCTTTGACACCTTTGCAACTTCCCAATTACTAAATGGCAAATCAATATGCAAGTATTTCATATGACAAGTAACTTTAAGTTCAGGTAACAGGTTTCACAAAAAACAGACAATTCAAGAAATAGCAACAGTTGACACATGAATCAAGTCAAGTTAATGAAATGCTTTATTATTAAGGAAAACAGTATTATTCAATTTATATATATAAAATATATTCAACTATATATTGAAAAGGAGTTCAATAGCATAACGATAATTGTGTCTATGAACATTGTGAAGACATCACGAAGAAAGAACTGTGTAATATGAGTAAAACCTTAGTTAAACATGTAAGTTATTCCTAAGATTCATATTTTTGAGTATATATACTCAGCCACCAAATTTCTCTCACTTGTTTTGTACAAATAAGAATCACTTTGAATGAAGAAGTAGAAGATAAATCCACAACTATTCCTCCTGGAATATAGATGTGCTGCACCTCAGAGACGAATGTATTGACACCACGAAACAGTTAAACATTGATAACAATTTCCTCAGCTTGGGCTCATTTTCTTATGGCGTGGTGGAGGCTGAGGCTTTGCTCGGACGGTACTTGGCACAGCATCAAAGGAAGACATAACAACTCTCGTATCGCCACTTCCACCAGCACCACTCGATGTCCCGTCTCCCCCTTTTGACACTACCATCATTTCACTGCCTGCACTCTCCTTCCTCCACCTCACAGATATGGATGGCACCCTCACTTTCCTCTGCCTCGGCTTCCCTTTGGAACTCCCCTGCGAAGACCTCATGAACGGCCGTCTCCTCTCCCCTGTCCACTCCCTGCTCACCCTCTCCTGAATCAAGGAGTTCTCGCTGCCTCGGTCAAAGCTCTCGTCCCCACTGGTCGACGCACTGCTAACACTCTCCTGTCCCCTCATCACGCTTATCATCCTAGGGCTTCCCAGCTCGCCCAGGTCACGAGACATCCTCAGAAACGATGGGTCATTCATAAGAATCCTCTCGATTCCCCAGTATTGCTTATCCCTCTCACTCATCCCCTCCCTCGTCGAAGGCCTCTCATCGTTATTGTTCGTCTGTCTCTCATCCTTCCTCTCCTCCATTCCATTCAGGCAACCACTGGAACCGGCCACTGCCATCTGACCACCGTCATTGTCACCACCCCCTTCTCTGCCTCCCCCACCTGCCTCCCCACCTCCCCCTTCGCCCTCCTCCCCTTTGCTGCTCTGATCTGGGGACTCGCCCTTCACACTCGCACTGGCCTCGTCTCTGTTCGAAGGCGAAGTTGAATTCTTTGTGGGGCCCGAGGAAACATCATTGATCTGCTTATCTCTTGGATTGGTGGGACCAGGTGAGGTGAGATTGCCAAGCTCTGACGTTAGATCCAGGACCATTCCACCAAGGTTTTGATGACTGAGGCTTTGACCAACCACATTTGTGTTGTTGGGAATCAGTAAACTCTCTTCTTCATCACCCTTGCCGGCTGCAACCTTTATTAAGATTGTAAACAAAATTAAGTGGCATGAGCATACAGAAGAAAATGCATAAAAAGCAGAGTGGAATCTGAACAAGCCAGACCACACTGATAACAGTCACTTCATAATAATTAAGGAAGTCTCAATGATGTGGCAATACATCAATTATCACAGCAGTTCAAGTCTGTGGAAGCAATAAAATGTTTTATGACTAATAATTTGACATATCAATATTAAAAAATAATCAATCAATAAACACTTACTTTTTTAGCACAGTGACTTACATCATTCTAATGAATAACACATTCATGTACAGCTCTTTCTTGCCCTTACAATCCAATATACATTTGCTAGGACATATCCAGTCAAAATTATTCGTATGAATAAAAATAGGTACATT
The DNA here is from genome assembly GCA_963169105.1 of Ceriagrion tenellum. Classification (NCBI taxonomy): domain Eukaryota; kingdom Metazoa; phylum Arthropoda; class Insecta; order Odonata; family Coenagrionidae; genus Ceriagrion; species Ceriagrion tenellum. The sequence continues at coordinate 130,271,498 of OY720636.1, read as the reverse complement.
TTGTATTAAACATTTCAGGACATATCATCTATGCTTTTAATATGTTCTCTAGTAATGCAAGTAAATTTTAAAAATAAAATTTGAACTGCATCAAATCTCAATCTGGCTGATCCTTGTTTTTAATTGAGCAAAGGATTTGACTGTCTGAAAGTTAAAAATAACCACTGATCAGCAAACTACCCATAGGGAAGAGTTTCAGCAGTCTGGAAATATCAATACAACTCACCACCCTCAAAATTGTGTCAGAGTCTTGTAAGGCTTGCTTCGCTAAATATCTCTCCCGTTTTATCTTCAGTTCTAAACTCTCTGGAATGTCTGGCACAAGGACATCTATTAGGTGACAAACTCCAAACACAACATGCTGAAAAATCCAAGAAAAATGTTCAAATTTTAGGAAATAAATCATAATGATTACGTTCAATAAGAGCAACTTTCTACAATTAGTATCTATACCACTGGAAAAATGATATTTCTGTATTAATACTGATATTCCAGCATATCGGGCCTGGTACTATTCTTTTTGAACCTATTTTTGCTCCACAATCATGGACGTTATTCAGTATTCAAAATACTGGGTACAAGAAGAGCAGTACAATTATGCTCCTTCAATTATATTGAGAGAGATGTTTCCTAAAATTCCAAGAGAACGAATAATGCAAGCTATTTGTGATTATTTATCATTAATCACTCAAGAAGAACTCAAGCATGCCACTTAACAATCTGAACTTGCTAAAAACTTGCAGAAATGAACACCTAACTGAGGAAAATCAGCTCCTCTGTTACCCCAATCGAATAGACCTCATGAAAGATTGCATCCTTGTCTTACTCCATGGTTAATTATAGCTTGATTTTTCATCTATCTCTCCTTCACATTGGAACAACTTGCTTCTTGTATAGTTGGTAGATTATTCTTCTGTCATTATAATCAATTCTGAGTTTTTCCAGCACTCTGAACCTCTCAATTCACACAGCATTGCCAAAGACTTTCTCGGGTACATGAATGTGACATATGCCTTGTTCACATACATTGTTTTCTCTATCATTACTCTCAGGCAGAGTATAGACCTACCTGGTACCCGTGTTCTACCTAAATTCAGATTGGTTTTTTGATAGGTTGTCTTCAATTTTCCTTTCCCTCCTTCAGCTTATTATTTTCATAAGTATTTTTGTTGGGTGTGACACAAGACTCAAGGCTTAGTCCTCCTAACATTTCTCAGTTCCCATCATCTTCAGAACATCAATCATTACACTCATTTAACCCTTTCTGGTCCTGTGATTCCAAATGGAATCACGTCGCTTCCCTGCGTCGCGCATCGATTTTTTCATGTGTATTCCATGTAGAAGGTAATATAATATACGTAATGTGAAAATATGTCGTGTGATAAAATAAATTGAATAAGTAATGAAAATAATTTGAAAAAATTGGCACTCGATGCAGGAATGCGACGTGATTCCATTTGGAAACATGTCGCTTTCCCACATCTGCATCTGGACCGGAAAGGGTTAAGAGTCCTCTTGCAGTCTTTCCTTTTGGTAGCTATCTTTGATTATCTCATAATGGTTGTTCTTGGCTTTGCTTCTGAGCACTCTGATTATTTCTCTGTTGATGTCATTTGCTCTAGGACCTTCATTTTCTTAAGGCATGTTGTGCTTGCTGAACCGCTCTGTCAGATTTGTTCCTAGTTATGTGTGGGCCACAGTCAGGGGCGATCCCATGGGGGGATATAGGGGATACATCCCCCCTGAAAGTTTTGGGTTTTACAAAACAATTTTAACAACTAGACGCAGTTATCAAATACGACATTAAACACTTCGATCACTGATCTGAAAAGTATAATAGTTATTATTATGCTCATTATATATAGATATAATTATGTGACAATTTTATAGTTTATTTAGGATGACTGAAAATTGCCATAATTTAATGGTAGTCTCCCCCCTGGAAATAAATTCCTGGGATCGCCCCTGGCCACAGCCTTCCTCATCAACCTCCCTCTTATGTTTCATTAGGTTTTCTTCCAGTGACCCAGGCATAGGTAAAGATCTTTGATGCATTGTGAATGAATATCAGTTTAAAGCAAATGTGTTCATGTTTACAATGAAAAAATCATTGAATGAGATGCCACCAAACCACCAAGGGGGAAAATCTGAGACTATGTACTGCGAGCCATCAGCCATCATCATTGTCTCACTTGCACCCCAAATCCACATTGGTAGGTTTATAAATATCATTTTTATCAGGTTGACAATTTTAGCATGCCTACAACTAAGAACAAATTGGAAGAGAAATACAATCTTGATCAAATACTGAAATCTACCCTGGATTGAGATCTTCTGGTAAAGTAATTGCCTTTGCATCAGATAGGCACTTGAGATATTCAAGTGCAAATCACAATCAAGTGTGTTTTCTACGTTGAATTTTCCTCAATTGGTGAGTCAAGAATTGCCATTGTTCTGACACAGTGACAGCTGGGATAAAATGTGTCCAATACGGTTTGATAACTAAAAGGAATTTGGTATGAAAAGATGCACATGACCAATGAATGACACAGTATTTTAAGTAAATACATATGATCACTTAATAAGTGCCACCATTCCAAAAAAAGATATTATTTTTCCCTTACTCATCTCACGAGGGCTTCAGGCAGCCAATCACAGTTCTTGACTAAAACTACCAGAAATCACAGAAACAGCCATGCAATGTAACAACATACACCTATGTAAAAATCCATCGATTTGGAAAATTTACCTCAAAAACTATAACAAATGCAAATCGCACTGCAAGTAACCTCCAATAAAAAGGTGTGTGGTTTCCCTCTTTATCTCGCAGCCCTCGGTAGCGGCAATCTTCTGATAGAGTTCCATTTGGTGCCTGGGCCAGGGAGAAGTTGATGTATCCCTTTAGGTTCCAATCATATTCATAAGCATACAGTAACTTTGGAAGAAACTCTGATGTGAAGGCTATCAAAAAACCCTGAAACCCAAGAAGCAGTAGCATTATGATATCTTTACACATAAATAATTAAATTTTAATTGCTTCCAAGACATTTTTCTTTACAAAATATTTCATAGAAAAATAAGCATTTAGGTGGCCCCTCAGGGGCAACTGTTTTTGGCTTACCGTCAATTTAATCATGCAATATGTACAGGCATTTCAAAATGTCTGTAGGCAAGCTCGGTCGCGCCAATCCTGGCCACGTGGAGACCTAATTATTTATGTTGGTACTATATGGCTGCTTAGCGATGTGGGCAGGTTCCATATATTGGGTAAGGTTTATGGAGTCGAGAAAAATGTAGGGACATCTGAGTGCCGGGGATGAATGGATGTTACTTGTCACCCCAATCAAATATATTTATATTAAAAGTAAATAAAATATATCAAGTAAAGTATTTTCAAGAAGATAAAATATGCAGTTTTGAAATTTGAGGGTATAATCGGACCATTTACTTATAACTTTGGGATATTCATTGCAATATTCAAAACTTCCATCGACAAGATGGGTTGTACTCTACAAAGATAGCAAATGAAATTGTAGCCACTAGAAGATTGCAGATTGAATATTCAGTGCACACGTATGAAAGCTAAATTCTTCCATTCCCTCAGGTCTATATATAACTGACACACTCCACAGAAACTCGGTGCAGAACGAGTAGGAATAATGCGCTTTATTTGCACGAGTCATTTAAGCAGCAGAACATTCCTGTGGATTTCAGCAGGAAGGAAAATATCGGCAGCAGAAGCAAGGAAACGCAAACCTGTCCTTGAGCATTTCTTTCATAGACCCTTCGATTGGGGTGACAAGTAACATCCATTCAACCCCGGCACTCAGTTATCTCTACATTTTTCTTGACTCCATAAACCTTACCCAATATATAGAACCTGCCCACATCACTAAGCAGCCATGTAGTACCAACATAAATAATTAGTTGTCCACATGGCCACAAATGGCATGGCCGAGCTTGCCCACAGACATTTACAAATGCCTGTACATACAGCCTTAACATAACAAATCAACAAAATACTATCAGGTGTGGAGAAAGTTAATGTACCATTAGTCAACTAATGTACTATTCATGTTACAAATTACATCAAGAGGGAAATTTCTTAGTTGCCATATTCATGAATAAAATATTAAAATAAAAAGACAGCTGGTTTCGGGTAGCAGCAAAGTATGCTAGAATCCCTCTGGAGTAAAAATAACATCTACCAGCAGGCAAGGGGGAATGAAAATGGACCAATCAACTATGCAAGCTGGATTTTAGTTGTGCTTTTCGTACAACTTCAATTGTGTACAAGTTAGATTTCAGACTGGAATCCAACAGGAATCAAGCTGGAATACAACTTTATTCAGACTTGCCATACCCATACCAGGATTGAAGCCACATATTCAAGCTGGTATTATAACATATCTGAGACCCTACTCATCCCTATACTGGCACATGGTGTCTAACCTCCCTCTGTTCCGAGGAATGAGAGTCTATTGTATTGCCTCTTGAACTCCAATATAAGGACCCTAAATCTGAGATATTTGGACTAATATTCATATATACACCATTATGCGAAGAAGATACATTGAACTTAGGGAGAGGGGGCAACACACCATGTGCCAGTATTGGGAGGGGTTGAGGGATAGGTTCTCAGAGGGGAAGGGAATGGTTAAGCCTATTCCACAGTGGTGCAAGGGTGCTGGGTGGTACACTTCATAAGCATACAGGTTGGCTTGCCCTGCACGGGACTATATCTAACAAAAATGGAAGCACACATGAAAACTGGCAACATTTTTGTCCAGAAGGACCTCTATTTCATTTTAAATTAATGGAGATATGTGTTACAGATTGAAAACAGCTTTTTTCATCTGTAACACGCATTTTTAGTTTTGAAGTATTTAGGGCCCTTGGGGCACAAGTTCCCAATAAATAAGAGTCACAAAACTTAAGCACATTTATTAACACTTCAAAGCAATCATTTTAATAAATGGAAATATAACTTCTCTCAATTCTTAAAACTAAGTGCGACCCCAATATTCATGCATAAAAGTATATACCAGGCATTCAAAATCTCTATGAGTTTTTTGTTAGATAGCACACCAAAACAAGAAACATAAATTTGTACTTACATTACTAATTACAGCAAGATGAGCTAACATATGAAGAATTTTGAACCAAATTCCTATATTCTCAGCACGCTCTGCAACAGAGCGCCGTGTTTCACACACAAATTTGTGCGCATCAAGACGAATTTCCACCCAGTTGTTGAGAAGAGCAAAGAGAGGAGCCAATGGAAATGCAGCCACAAAGATGGTGATAAAACCAAACTGAAGCACTATCAAGAGAAGAAATGGCAAAGATAAAAAGAGGCTTTCTGTTTATACTAGCTATTGACCTCACCAAGGCCACACAAGTCAATATTATGGAAAATTATAGCAATTTCAAAAACAAAGTCATTTTAAATGCTTTCCATTTTAATGTCAAGCATTCCTACCACGATATAGAGTTTTAGACAAATTATTTTGAACTATTGAAAAGTGCAACAATAGTTAAAAACTTGCATCACATAGAAGAAATATCTCATCAAGGGAGAAAACGCTCCCCTATTTCCCATGTAGGATCACATAAACCAGCCTGGAAGGAAAGTCCATTTTGTAAATAAAGCTGTTTGTTAATTTTAAGAGCTCAAAAAATTTTTACAACGTACTTGGATGCTCTATTGCCGCCATCATGATGTTTTCATCTAGATAGTGTTAATTTAACATCAAAGTCTATCAAAGAAAAATATACTTCAACTGTGAAATATTACTAAGTGTTGCATTCACAAGATAGTTATCCCATTATTCCACCAAGGAAAGTCTGATGCAATCAATTGCTGCTCAGGAAAGTATTTCCATCCGTAGCATGCATATTTAGTTTTGAAGTATTTAGGGCCCTTGGGGCGCAAGTCTCCAATAAAGAGTCACAAAACTTTAATGTTTATTATCACTCCACAACGATCATTCTAACAGGTGAAAAACATAACTTTTCTCAATTTGGAAAACATAATATACAACCATAAAGGTATATACCAGGCATTTTTAATCTGTGAGATTTTTTGTTAGATTTCACATCAAAACATCATAGAGATAAATTTGTATTAACATTGCTAATTATAGCAAGATGAACTAACATATGAAGATTTTTGAACCAAATTCCTATATTCTCAGCACGCTCTGAAACCGAGTGCCGCGTTTCACATACCCCAAGAACGCTTACATCTTGAACACTGCACAGAACAAGTAACGGCAAACATGCAGACATCAAATGCCTCAACTGAAATGCTATTGCCAGGTTGCTTATCCCGACTCTACCTGATAATTTTATTCATGTTTTCCATTCTTGTCATCAGACAAAATGTATTTCTCACAAAAATAAGACAGGGTATGCTCTTCAGCTTATTTCAACCTTTACCAAAATGGCCTGAGCAGTGAATATTTAACACAGGGGACCCTACATGCTCCTTACTCTAGACTGCTGGGCCATTCCACTGTAGAGAGCATCTGGTGAATGACTGTGGTAACAAGGGTGAAAAACTCACAAAGGTCTATAACTGGTGCAGCCACTCATTTACAATCTGTTTAACAAAATGTAACATCAAAGATTACAAGTAACTGAAAAGCTTGTCACCAAATGAGAGTACAAGCATTAGAAAGTTAGAACAATTAGATCTCTGGCTTTGTGCTCTCGGGAATACATGTTTTCCTGAGTGCTGCAAGGGTATAGGATGAACACGGGAACTTGAGAGGTGTACAGAACTAGAGAGGTGTAGTGGAGCAGATATATGACCCTTTCTTTAACCTCTCAAGTCCCCAACCAGGCTTTGCATGTGGGTCCTTTTCATTGGTTTTGAGCAAAAAATGTTTGTTCTTGGAGATGAACATTTGAAGAGTGTGTATGAGAAGGAAAGAGGGACAGATGTATTAATAAAGACTGACTCTTTTGATTCTGTTACACTGGGTAGCTATGAAAAAATCAAAGGGTAGACTAGAATGGTGATACAGCAAGACATATTGTTAACATTCAAATTGTGCTTTACAACCAAAACAAAAGACTAAATAAAAAAACCCTTTGTGAGAATACAGGGAAGGTTATTGTGATGTATTGGATTGTGTTAATAACTTGTTTCTGTTGAATTCAAGGGTGCCACTTAAGGAGGCATTGTATTGGTTGTGTCCGGTGTTGTAGAGGCCATGCTGCCTGAGCGTTATAGTTCATTTCAAATGACTCGGCGGGTGAGACTTCGGCCGTTCTTGTCAGCGCCCGCCTACTCTCGGGCGAGAGGGGAAATGAGCGAGATAGGGGAGAGGAGAAGCGAGGTAGGGGAGGGGAAAAGCGAGAGAGGAGAGCTGCAAGGCGTTGCCATACCTATGGCAACGCAAAAGTGAGAACGGGAGGTTCAGGGGAGCTTCGGAGTGAAACGTGGCAACACAGAAAGCAGAGACAGGTCTTTACACAACAGAAGCAGAGTAAGACTGAGCTCCCGGGAGAAGGAAATCCCCCACCCACGCTCCCATTGGTTACCTCCGGCCCACATGACCGGCTTCAAGCTCCTCCCTCCAGGCCTTCCCACCCGCCAAGTCATCTGAAATGAACTATAGAAGTGTACTGTTTAGTCGTGGAAATAAATCTGTTTATATAAAAGCCTGCATATTTAATCCGCTATAGTGGTGTCGGGAAAATGTGACAGTTATTTTCCCATAGCATGGAAACTTAATGCATTAAGGTGAGTTCGGTACATGTGTAACAAATGACCAATTGCATACCCAGACAGCACAAGTTCCACAGTATATGCCAAGAAAAAACAAGATATATGTATAATCTGTGTACACTGTAGCAGGTATGTGTATACCGTATACCGGAAATATACATATGTCAATCGTAGCAACAGTGTAGCAAAAGCCTGAAGAAAACCTGTCAGATGTCCTAGCTTCACTGCGTATACCGTATACATATACAGTATACGAGAAATATATTAACCCAATTTTAAATATTATGCTATCCACTGTGATACATGTGAAAGACCGGCTGTCTCGATATTTAAATATTACTCTACTTAATATTGCTGGGATGCAAGTGTGGACGCATGGTGTGTGGGTGCAGGAGGTGGGTTTGGGATGGGCACATGCATGGTAAGGGTAGGTGTGTAGGATGAGGGTGAAAGTGGGACACGTGTCAGCACAGTGCAAGAGTGGGTTCAGGATGAGAATGTGGAGGGTGGATGTGGTATGTTGATGCAGAAGCATAGCAAGAGGTGAGGGTGCAGGAGTTGAATCTAAGGGTCCATTCACTCAAGGCCAATTGGTGGCGCTTCCGAGATGCGCCACTCGTAGCAGAGCATTGTTAGAATTAGCTGCACAACAGATATGCCGCTGGAAGTGCATTAGCTGCCACACAGTCGCGTGGGGTGGCACTGCAGACGCACCCCTCGGAAGTGCCACCAAGTGACCTAGTGTGAACAGACCCTAAGACACAGGTGTAGTTGAATGGAAAGGAAATGTGAATGCAGGAGGTGGATGTTGGATGGCTGAGGATTCATATGATAATGATGAGGGTGCAGGATGAGAATGTGGAGTGTGGACGCGGGATGCAGGTGCTTATGTATGAGTTAGGGTGTGGATGCAGAGTGAGAATGCAGTTTGTGAAGTATGGGTGCCATACCCACATGCGGGCACATGTTTTAAGAGCAGGTATGTAAGATGTGTCTGCAGATGCAACAGTGGTGTGGGTTCAGGAGGTGGATATCAGCTTGGATGTGGAAAATAGGAGTGGCTGCATAGTAGGTGTGCCAATTTTTGGTGCTGGACGGATAATTTTATGCTCCCCCTTTGTACAACCAATGGATGGTCACAGCATACATTTACCTTCTACAGTATATTAATGGTTTATGTATACTACGTGTATACAGTATCGCATAAGTTGCATTTGTTTAGAATGATGTATATGTTGGATAGAAAACATGTATACAGTGTCTGCTGTATGCCGTATATATTACATATACTGTATACATTAGGTAGGAAACACGTATACAGTTTCTACTGTATACTGTAGACATTACATATACACAATATTTATGTATACGCCTCTCAGTGTGCTGCCTGGGCAGTTAGCCAACATTTTCATAATATATTTAGGTGAGTTAAGTATTTAAGAAATGATTCACACATTGCATACTCAGTTAATTAACATTTTTGTTACCTACTGACAGTCTCGTAACATATATTCCACGGATTCCCTGGTATTTCTTATCAAGCTTACCCATTTCCAAATATTCCTGGAATAATCCTTCATTACCGATGAGTTGGTAATCCTGCTCCCAACGAGTCTTGGCCTCCTTGGGTAGGTGCACCTTTTTCTTGTGCCACCATGCCTTCATTTTAGGAACAAGTATTTCTTGCGCATTATTTATCATTTGCTTTCCAACCATAATGACTGCTAATTGCTGAGCCAACTCTATGAGGCAGCCACCAGCACTGCACTGCAAGTGTTTAAATAATAATACCATTAAAATAAAAAAATTAATGCTTCAATTAGTCTCTTGAGCAATTCATCCAAAAGCAAAAAAATTGTCCATCGGGTTCTGTTACTCACATTGTAACAGACTAATAACATCATGCACTGTCTACCAACTGCTATCACAAAAACTTTATTTTTATGTTATTTATTTATTTACTTTATTTATGTCCCTTGAAAGCAGCTACATAAGAAGCATTATGGTTGATTGACAGAGACAGTGCTGACATGATGAGCCAGACAATGACATCTTAAAGACACCTTGAATGATTTTATATGCTGATGAAGCGATTTAATAATGATGAGTCCTCATTTCATTAGCCAACTGATTATCCTCCAGTCCTATCTCCATAACAAGGACATGTTTTTACCATCATGTTTCCTTGGGTCACAAAAGTGAAGTGACATTAAAAAAAAAATTTTCATCCGCTTAATACTCACATCTTCGTTCCGTAGGCTAAGGATATGAGTATAATGTCCTGGATATCCAACAAAACGTCCTTTGAAAAATGCAATATAAAATATTGAGGAATAGAAATTGACAAACTGGAAAATGAATACTTTAAAGGTAAGGTTGTCATCAAATTCTGTCTGGGTTCGATGCATCTCTGCAAAGGAAAATAATAAATGACATATCAATCTGATTCCATAATTTTTCTCCAAAATTTAATATCAGTCATTATTATTATAAAAGTCAGTAGTACCTCAGAGAATGCTTGTTTTTTACTCCAGAAATTTCATATTATTCAAGATGAATATTAAATATTCAGAGTACCATGTTGAAATCATAATTATTACTAGTACTTGATATTCAAATTGGAGTGAAATCAGCATTAGTGAAACTCAAAAGGTTGCACTTTCACAAAATCAATTATGTACATATATATTAATATGATTCCTTGATTTAAATTTATCACTAAAAGTAATTTTTCATTATGAATTTTTATTCTACGCACATAAATTCTATGGCTTCAAGAACAAACAAGTACATTTTTATTGATTGTACAAGTTAATCATTATAACCATAGCTGGACCAAAGATCAATTTTTGATATTTTTTGCAAAAAAAAGCATTTTTGCATTAATTTACAACCATGAGCTGAGCCAGAGGGAGGCAGGAGGAGATGCAGTGGTGGAACAGTTGACCTCCTCCCTGGGTGAGACATTTCATTCCAAATCTGATATGTGGAACCATACAGGATGTTTATGGGTGGGTCTCCTGTCTCACCCCTAACATTAGGCTCCCATCAATCCTGGCTAAGCCCAAGTTTATAACTCTCAGATGAATGAGTGTAAATAAAGGTGCAAATGGTCAACCAAGGAAAATACCCTATTCTTCACGCAGACTCCAAGTGGTTTCCACACTTTTACCACATGTTTATCCCTTCTAATTGAAAAACTAATATTCACAATGGGAGATGTCACGAAAAGAATGCTCATTTATTCTTTCAAGCCAATAGCTAAAAAGATATAAGATGACCATATCCTTTTCCCTTGCTTTATTGCAAACAAAATATATAGTTTACCAGTATTCTTGGAAAAAATATATGAATACTCCCTATCTCCCAAGTTCACTTATAGATCTACCAGATTCATGTTCAATGGGTAAAATTGTGCATACATGTGAGATTTTTCATCTGGGGAGGATGCTCAATAAAGAGGAGAAAGGAGTCTCTAGGGAAGTCAGAGCAAGTGAGAAATGACCTGGTAAATTCTAATGGCATAAGAAACTGGCCAATCACAGCCAAATTTTGTATTGGTGTTACAGCACAGCTATATGTAACATCATTTAATATATTTTTATCATGTTTTAGCAAAATAATTCTAGAAAACTGAAAATGGACTTACCCCATGTTGTAAGCCTTAGGGCCAAGTTCTCATAAACACGACTCATAGCCATTATAAGGCATAAGTTGACACAGGCTCCAGTGATATTGGCAATTGACTGGGCCTGAGAACGGAATGTTGCATTTTGGAAGAGGGGAATGGAGACTAACACCCGATAGATGATCACTGCCACAATGAATATCATCACTAGGCTCATCTAGAAGCAAACACACCATGGGAAAAAAGTCAGAAATAATTATTAAGAAATGATAACAAATTTATATTTAAACAAAAAAGATGATATCATTGTACATCAATAATGATATTAGAATGGGAGTTCCACCCAATGGAAAATATGAACATGCTTTGGAACATATGTATGCATAAAATATTGTTTATAATCTTTTATAAATAGCAGCTTCAAAGGGCAACAAACATTTGTGTTAGTATTACTCAGTATTACTGGGAAATTTAACTGTGATGAGAATTTCCAAAAAAATTCCTTTATAAATACAACTTTACACACGGGGTACCAATGAATTAGGATTTGGTTGGGAATTAATGAGGCAATCGCCATCTTCCAGCACAAAATACACTTTACCATGAGGAAGATAATGCCGATTCCGGCTGCTATTCTCTTGTGCCGTAACCTAGACGGGAATGATGGTTCACGAACACCTGTGATTGGATTTCTCTCCAAGAAAGGGGCTCTAGCTGCAAATTCTGGCCTTGGCCTCTGCTCCTCCTCTTGGAAGCCTGTGCAGTCCCAGTGATGAGCTAAACTGGCTGACTTTCTTTTCCAGTACTCCAGAAATGTCACAGCTGTTTACATGTCAACAAGAAATTTATAATCTGAAAAATCACTTCATAATTTATATATTTGATTATAAATAGTATACATACATGACAGCAGTGGTGGTAATTAGGAATTGTGAATGACAGCATAAGTTGCATAAGGTGATAAGGATGGGTGGTTGAAGATGTACTATTTTTTTTAGAAATCTGAGATTTCTATTATAATTTTTCAAATAGTGGAAGAGTGCATAGAAACCAGACATACTCATGAAGTCCTCTTATCAAAGGGTCAATGCTGCCTGTGTTTTTCTGGTGCCCATGGTAGGATGTAATCAGATTGCCAAGGCCATTTTTATTCATTACATAGGCTGTATTTATCAAATATTATAATGTAATTACATATACTAATCCTTTAGTTTTGTCATAGATTTGAGATTTATTCTGAAAATTTGATGCCACAAAATAATGCTTAAAACTTAAATTTTGAATCAAATAAAAATTAACAAGGAAAAAAATAGGAATTAAATGGCAGCAAATATATTACTCAGAGACACTTCTCTTCCAGGTACCAAGGACTGATATTTTGGCTGACAGGTAGCAAAAGGGTTAATCATTCTGCCACAGACTCTCCATTATAAACCAAGCTACTCACTCTCCTTTCATGTATGCATGCATGAACATCAAAGGCATTGCTTATGAAAGGTGCAGCAAAGCAAGCGTGAATTTCAACATTTTTGAAGTTGAGAATCATGATGAAACTTGGGTGCACCGGAATGCAATGGGGATAATTGGATTATCAGAGATGTGCTTGATGTTGAAGCAGTAAAAATAAGGTTATAAATGAGTAGGTCAGGAAAGAATCAGGGTTGGGTGTTCTAGTAGGATACTTGTATGAAAGGAGCATCCTCAATTGGTTTGGCTGTGTTGAGAGAATGGATGAGAGTTAACAGTGTGAATAGATGAATGATAGTGTGAGAGGAAGGGGAAGACAGAAGAGGTCATGGGGAATGTAATAGGGAAAAATGAATGAGAACAGCATGATGGGAACCTATGCATGTAGCTTCATCTTTGTCGTGATGGTTATGTGCTATTACTAATGTGTGGTGAAAATGCACAAATTTTTATTTTAAATCTGCATACAAAACCAATTGTTAGAAGCAGACAAAATTTAAATCTTGATATGTTCCAGTGGGATAAGTCTGAAACTTTAGTCAACTGCCGACAAATGTAAATGGTTTCCTTTGTTCCTCAATGGACATTGGCAAGTCTATAAACCTCATATTTGACAGTATGACGGCTGCTTCTGAGCACAACTCACACTTTTATGAATTTTCTGGTAGATAGAGTATTGACATAGTCTATATTTTGTTAATGTTGAAGTATACTACTAGAGTGGGAGAAAAACCATAAAAACTATTGAAACCTCAAAAAAAACTAACTCCATCAGAGGCAAAAGTCTGTGAGCTTCTAATAGACACTTCTGACCAATGATACACAAAAGATATCGTGCTCTCTACCTTTTATTACAAAATCGTACTACACGTGTTTCGACTGTCTTGCAGTCATTATCAGGTATGACTCATACCTGATGCAGATTACGATTTTGAAATAAAAGGTGGACAGTATGATATCTTTTGTGTAACAGCATGTTCTACAACATCTCGCCTGAGAAAGTAGAATTTACTTCAGACCAAATTTTTATTGATGCTAGATAGAAATGAATTTGGTGATGTGAACAACTATATAAGCTACTTTGGATGCTTACTTTATTTAAAAATGCTTTCCTCAGGGGTACAATTGCCAACCGTTAACAAAAATAAATAAAGTAAGAGAGCAGTTAGGTACATTCAAACTTTTTGCTCTGGTGACATTCAGTATCAATCAATGTTAACAAAATTCATAAGCTACAGAGTTACCTCCAAGATGAAGATTTCTGAACATTATCTCTTACACTTTTGCTCAAATTAAACTTGCCTTTACACCGATAAAAATTTACCAAAACTTCTTCATAATTACTCGTGTATTTTTTTCACCAGAGTGGAGAGAATAAAATTGCATGCAAAGCTAGACGTGGGTAAATGAAGAAAGTTACTGATTTATAAATTAGATAGATTTATAAATTATATAGTTAAATTCCTGATTTATAGCTTGAAATCTAGATGGTAAATGAAAGAATCCATATGTGATAGATAAAAATGGATGATAAATCTTGAAATGGTAAAAATGATAAAAAGAAATGGGATTCCATTTACAAAGATGTAACCCAAAAAAATACTTCAATTTCACTGTATTAAGACTAGAAACAGTGAATGTAAGGTAACATAGAGCTGAAGCAGAAAGTAGAGTATTGACTAGATTGAGCACTACACCAGAGCACTATTTATTAGCTTGATATTTATTTCAAAGGAAACTTAGAAAGAGATTCTTTTATGAACACAGAAACAGGAGAAATGACATGATAAAAATAAAAAAACTGGAGACCTTTCACAAAAACTAATAACGTGATGAGTGTATACTTGACAATATGCCATACTCAAGAATAGGTATCCAGTCATTTGGCTATGTAAACAAAAATTTAAGAGAAAACATTTAGGAATTCTAATTTTAAATAACATTCAGTATATTTAAACTATAGTTACCTACTCTAGGCATCACAATGATACTTCTTGAATGTCAATAAAAATCTCATGAAAATTACAGGGTTGAACATAATTTTATGAGATTTAGAAAAGTAGATTGAAAAAGAACACACCATCAAATACTAATGCACTTATGAGATATGACAAAAAAACTATTAATATAATTTATCACCTTGCTAAAAATCACTGCAGGGAAACATCCATGAGGGGATGAGGAGAGTGAAAAACGTGCAAACCTACAACAAAGAAAACTGTGTAGACACAACTGTAACATCATAATGTGTTCAGATATTGGTTCAAAGCTACTGAAAGCAAGAAATAAAATATTGCTCAGCTGAGAGAAAAGATCAAAGCATAACGTAAAACTGCAAGAAAATGGGAGCAGAACACAAGTTGCTTAACAGAAAACATTGGTAAGGTCAAAGCATAACGTAAAACTGCAAGAAAATGGGAGCAGAACACAAGTTGCTTAACAGAAAACATTGGTAAGGTATGGGATTATATGAAAATATTAATATATTATTTATGGCAGCGAATGAATATGGATAACTTTAAATGTAATTTATGGCTTTGAGTAACCATGCAGCTCAATACTTACCATCAATAAAAATATTTTTGAATTAATGAAAAACAAGAGTGCCTGAACATTGATTAAAATTTTAAATGAAGGAAATTGACAATGTGACACTGAATAAGAGAAACATTGCCAATATCGTTTGATTTAGGTAATCTTGAATCACAAAATAAGTCTTTAAAAACTAATATTTTACTTTACTTTTCCCAAACTGTAACAATTTTACTGATTTTTCAGTAGCAGTGATAAAAAATTATACTGGTTTAAACGGTTTTTTATACCTTACCTGGAGTGGAATCATGTACCGGACTGTTATTAAAAATGTACAATGAAGACTTGTCAAAAGTACCATGTAAATTCATGCACCATGTGTACCTGACTCCCAGAAATCATGGTTGGAAAAAAGTGTACACGTGTTATACAAGTTCCTTGCCTCTTTGACCTTCCCACACACCCCTGAAGTGGCTTGGCCCCTTGAAGTTCTAAATGAGTCAGTTGGGGGTTTATATTGTTCATATCACTCACAATTACATCAGATTTGAAAAAGTGATATATGGTTTGAAAGAGCAAAAATCACTATATTCACTGCATGTGCCAAGTCATACACCACTAGTAGCAGTGACATTAGGTTGGTGGATTGAAATTAAGGTCCTAGGAGGTGGAATATGACACTCAAAATTGGAGAATGCTGCTTCGATCCTCATTCGCTTACAGACTAAATATTGTAGAGAGGTCAGGTTTGTTTTTTTGAAAGAAAATCAATTAATTAACCAATTTACTTATTTTGATGGTTGTTGACCCTTAACCAGTGACGTGTATTTCTTGTCACATAACCAGTGACTTGCATTCTAAGAAACTACAATTTATTAAATATTAATAAAATACTGTTTCAACATTTTTATTGTATACTTAAAATGTTATGCCTCTCAGCACTGTATCTCTACCTCGTGTTTAATTTTCTAAATCACCAATACTAGTCAGTGTATTTTCCTGAATATAAACATGCATTATACAGATAACTGTTTTTACCATCAGTCAAGCACGTCATTTCCAAATGGTATTTAGCTGGCTTGCTGGGGATATACATTTTGAAGCAGCAACGACCCCTGAAGGCAATTAACATTTCATGAATGCAAGTTGTGTTGCCCAATGAATAGCAGCATCAGGAATTCTTTATTAGACAGTGCAATAAATCAGAAATCAGAGTAACTGGGTCAGTTTTGTATCCAATCATTATTTCCCCATGATTTTAAAGACTGAGGCTCCTGAGAAGAGTGCAGGATTTTCTTCCCTCCGTGCTTTGGCATTTCCCAAAATTTCCCTCCACACATGTCTGGCGTGTGTCCTTGTGTCAGATGACCACCAGGCATGAGGATGGTGAGAATGAACGAGCATTGACATCCAGGCAATAGACATAGGCCATTGGGAGTCACCCCAGTTTTTTGGCCTCTAGCAAAACTCTGAACTGAAGGGTTTTCCAAGCTATTATGGAAAAAAATAGCTTAAAAAGATAGTTGAAATATATGTTTCTCACAAACCTGGATATAATAGCACTGGTAGTGCGATGTTTTACTCCAGATTTTTCCCTGGCCCTTTTCCCTATCTTACGGCCGCAAAATTTGTTTTTTTGATGTGCATATCCCAAAGACTAAATGAGAGGTCAATTACCCAAAGAAGGGCACAATTGAATAGCACAGTCGAGGTTTGCGCAGGCGCTATTTCGGGATTCAAAGTCATTCTCCCAACATATATGACCTGCATATTGCTAACAAGGAGTACAGGCATGATGGCTCAAAAAACAGGTAATAAACTATGGTTTTATTATAGTTGTAAATAAATCTCTAATATTTTTCACATTTATAGTTCTTGGAGCGTGAAATTCCAAAAAAGCAGGATTTTTTTCTTGTGCCAGCGTCATTAGCATTGTTGTGAGCAACCATTCTATCATACTGAACACATTTTCCAAAAGTTTCCAAAATAAATTATGAACATTGCATGACTATCAAATCGTAAAAACAGGGAGATCTTTATTCATATACTTGTACAATCACATAGGTTTGTCATTTTAACCTCTTTCTGAATGATATCCACCAACAGAGCAAATAGTGATTTTCCAATTTAGTGACTTGAGGTCTCACAGACCACTCATTAAATTCAAATCCATTTTACAGAAACACAAGAAAAATATAACACCCTTTTCACCCGAGCCCACTCGATCGTGAGGATTCGATTTTTATGTTTCCCCGGTCAACCAGATCAAATATCGTGCTAGTCCTTTTTTGAGACAACTATGATAAAAAAATTATTGTTATTTTTCCCCAAAATTAGATACTAAGACATCCCAGATGGCCACAATAAAATTATGAAACTACCAGAAAAATATTTCAGTGTGGAAAGTGTTAAAATTTTGAGGATGCTACATCATCATTAGATAAAAAAATGAAGGCAACAAGAATTACAGAAGATTTGAAAATAACAGTTTGAAAATTTTCATACTGTAAAAAGTGCAGTGGTCTGTCTGACCGCACATCACTGGTTAAGTGCTAAAGCATCTTAAATGGGTGCACATGGTACATAAGTTTATATGGTATTTAGGGTATTTCTCCATTAAATTCTTCCTCAAATTTAGTCCTTATTCTCATTCTATCTAAATAATCCTAATTTTTGCAAAAATTATCCCTGTTATATCTACACACTACCCATTAAATAGTTTGTGACCTCTTAAATGTAATTTAAATTCAATTTTTGAACATTTTCACAAAAATACTAAATTCATGCTTAAAAAAAACTTGCTAATCTTCCACAGATTAATTTATTGGCAAGATGTGTTTCACCACACTGGCACATGCCATTTTTGCGGCACATGATTATGCCACAGTGTGGTGAGATGTGCGGGAGATTAAATCGGTGGCAGATTACCAAGTGTTTTTAATTGAGCATGAACATACACTAAATTTCCCAATCAATCTCAGATCGATATAACCGGATCAGCTTGGTATGGTAAATGCAACCGGCTAGTGGGATCGATCTGAGAAGTGGGACTGACTCAGCCCTCTTGCTCAACCAGACTGAGATTTCAGATTTCAGATTCAGAGGGGTCTGTTGCACTCCTTGTTATTCTTGTGGTTGTCAATGGGAAACAAAATATAATCATTATCATTCAAGGAGTGTTGTATCAGCTATGTCAAGAATGCAGTAATTGCGAGTTATGAGACATTGATGATATCATAGCATAGAGCAATTTTACCTCCAATTAGGTAACTTTTCATCACTCGGAATGTGAATAAAAATTTCCAACTCTTCATTTGTTTACACACCCGGTTGATCGTACTTAAACTGATGGATTCACAATTGATCATTATCGATATTTTCAGTCCATGTTGGCAAATCAGGTGAACTGAGTCGGCTCGCTTGGAATTTTCAGATCGTTCCGAGTTCAGATCGACCTAAGACAACTTCCACCAAGCCCAACCTGATACAGTTCAATTTATAAAAAATATCAAAGATTTTAGAGACTTTTCAGGTGAATGAAGGACTTTTTTTCTGTGCTCCAGTCATATCCTTTCTAGTAGGATTTCACTTTCTCCCGGTGAATGACTGCTGTGAATTGTTCTTGCGTTTCCGTCAGAGTAAGATGCTCCATCTTCTTCAACGCCGAAGTTTCGATGAATGACTTATTCATCGTTATATGGTCCTGATGGCGATGAATAAGTCATTCATCAAAACGTAGTCGTTGGAGAAGATGAATTATCTTACCTGGATGGAAACCCGAGAACAATTCACATCATATCTTTTCTAGATTTATGTCTCATGCTGGCAGTTGTACACACCCTCTTCTTTTGGGCTCAATGGCTCATCCCCACATGAACCATATATTTTATTCGAATCCTCCCCCTCTCCCAAATTTCCCACAAATACTGGCTTCCCTCAAAAATTATTTTATAATGCACTTTGTGACATGACTTTATGTGGGAACAATAGCGCACTTCTGAAAGAATGAACTTTTTTAGCAAAGCTAAGCCCTAATCAAAGACAGTCCTAGACAGTGTTGAGATGTAATGAATGTCCTGCTTCCTATAATAATACCTAATTCCTGGAGTCCGAGCAAGTGCCATGGTCACCCTAGGAATGTGTACATATATAAATGTGTTGAGATAAGAGGTAATTTGCTTTCATTTACAGCAAGAATGTTTTCTAACATATTTCAGTTAACTTACATAATATCATGATTAAATAGGATGGGCCATTTAAATAAGTCAAGCAAAGTTAAATCCAATAGAAATCAACTTTAATCAAAATCAATTCATCAAAATATGCTAAATAATAGCATTAAGAAGGGGTGAAATTTAACCTCACATCTAGTCTCATGGAAAAACATTTTATCATTTTTAGGTATCTCCTAATTAGGCAACACTTTGACAGTTGTTTTAATTTTGAGGTAAAGTATGTTATACCATAAAATTCTCCACAGTTAAATATGGATATGGAAATTCCCTAAGGAAGAAATAAAGAAAGCAACTCAGAAAAGAGAAGTTGATACTTAATGCCAATGAAAAAAAGTATACTAGCCAAATATGTATAGTACAATTTGGTATAAACTGGTCAATTGAGTGCAGGGACTACATATATATTACATTTACTTTGCAAATCAAAAATCTTGATGGTGAAGAAAAAGAAAAAAGAGCAAATTAGCTAAATGTGAGGGAAGCACCAATTTAGCGGAATGTGAGGGAAACAAAGAATTTTTTAGCCAAAGCTAGCACTTTTAACTCACACAAAAAAAGCAAAGTTCGGGTAAATATGTACAAAGAGCATAAATCAACGTTATACACAATGTTGGATTTCACAGGAGGTACTTGGAGTTAATTTACTCAAGTAGCTAGGGTTAAGAAATGGGAGGACACACATTATGAAATGAAGCACAGGGTGCACTCACCCCAGAATGAGACAAACACAGCATAGAAGACAGTCCCGGGGTGGTCAAACAAATATGCCACCTGTGCATAGCCACAGACATCAGACAGATCCCAAGTGCGGCAACCAATTTCCTCATCACAGAGAGGGCACATGCGGAAGTTGCCGGAACAAACCTCTTGGGCTGGCCGATTCCATCCCATTGTTGCCACGCCATAGAGGAACACTAAAAGTCCTACGACTGCTGCTGGGAGCAACCATCCAGTGTAGAAGCCTGTTGAAACATGGGTGCTTGTTTTAGGAGATCAAGAGAAATATAAACCAGTTTGATTTATTCATACAATAATATACTTTGAGCACAATCCCTCAGGCAGTGGTGCACATTGCCCCCAAGCTTAGTAATTATCCCCTCAATGTACAATTTTTTTTAAATCTCCCCCAAAATTGATTTTAATGAAAACAAATTAATTCATAAATTGTTTTTTGGTCATAGTGCATAGAATAAAACACATCAAGATGGTTACAAAATGACAAAGGCACAGATCCACAATATACACAACAATATTTAGAGGCTGTTACGATCCTAAGCAAAAAAAAAAATGATCAAGTTTATTGCTGAAGTATTCCCCCACAACATAAAATGTTTTGCATAAAAGAATAGCCATCAACTTGGAATCAAATATCAGCTATGATAATTTGTTGACATGGTGAGAGAGATACAAGGGGCTTAATTGTCACAAGGAGAGAGTATGTAGAAGCATTCAAGAGAATAGTTTTTCCCACTGTTTTGCCACTCATGATAGGGTCGGATTTTCCTTGGCAGAGAAATAATGAGGAGTAGAGACCTTGTGTCTTGATCCCCTTTTAGGAGCACATTTGCTCATAAGAGTTTGTATGGTAATTTTGAATTAAGAACATTTTATTTCGCCATTTCAAGTATTTCAAATTTCAAGAAATGCATTAAAAATATAGATATATAAAAATATAGAAAAATATGGCATACACGCATTCATGTATACATACTAAAACATACCTGATGGTTCATTTTGCACCTACTTGCCAAAACGATTGTAATAAATTCATTGAGTAAATAGTAATCTCTAACTAACATTTTTTTTATTGCTATGCATTACAGCATGACTCTGCCATTATCCTGAACAGGCTGGTAAACTTAAAACAAGAACAGTGATGCAAAGGATTTTGAGAAAGAGGGAGGGTACATTGTGATGTGGTGGGGGAAAGGTTTCTTTTCAAGGCTGGGGACAGAACCTTTTCTGGAAAAGAACAAAGAAGCAATAGCTTGTACAAACTGGTCTGAAAATTTTTCAATGGTTTAAAATTCTCACTTTCTCTGATGGTTTATTTAACAGTGCCTACATCAGAGTTTCAGCCTTTAGCTGCCATCCTAAGAGCTGGGAAAATATACTCAACACAATACTTCCAAAAGTAACTAAAGGATATTAACCCTTTTAGTGCGGTGGGCCAATATATCGGCTTTGGCATCTCAGGCGAAAAGTGCAGAGGGCCGATATATCGGCTCCTAGGCAAAATAGTTTAACTTTTGCACACAAATATAATTACAATTATTTTTGTCCGAAGTATAAGCATTTTTTTAATATTACCTAATTCAATGCATACGCAAAAAGAAAAACTGCATTTGGATATTTTAAACAATAACTTTATAATATTTATTTTCCTAGAGTGATACGTTTCATTCTAGTTACCCTCCGCATTTCTCACTAGAACCGCTGGCAGGGGTCAGCACTAAGAGGGTTAATGCATGACATTAATGTCATTTATGATCTATAATAAAAAGTCAACCGCTAGCATTTACACCATAAATAGAAAATTTGTCAATCTGAATTAGAAACTGGGAGAAGGTATGTTGTAATTGTTTCTAACTCTTTGTAATCTCCCACCTGTGACGTTTTTACTCACTCATTTGTTTTTGTAATACCGGAAGTTGTTTCTAAAATAAACTGTGCTTCGCCATGTTGTTCCTATACGAGCCGGTTGTTTTCATTCAAAGCTCCAAGAAATCCCTGGTAATCGTTCTCCCGAGCTAATATTTCAACAGGTTATGGGCCCAGGACGACATCCGTGAATCGCCGCTGTGTTTAGAGATCGTTTTTTGTGGTAAACAGTGTTTTTTCTGTCAGCAAAATGTACGAAACTCAGGTCACGTCGCAGTCGTACGGTTTTGAGAAACTCGTGGGCCGGGAGAATTATTATGACTGGTCTTTTGCGATGACGAATTATTTGCGTCGCAATGGGTTGTGGAGTAGTGTTCAAGGAACGGACAGTGGTGAAGGGAAAGAGCGTAGGGATGAAAAAGCGTTGGCAGATATTTGCCTCATGGTACAGCCTGTAGTATATCCTCATGTTAGGCCAGCTAAAACAGCAAAGGACGCGTGGAATGCTTTATCTAAGGCTTATGAGGACAAAGGTAAATGGCGGTATGTTTCCCTGCTTCGCTCAATGTGCCAAATGAAACTGGATAAGTTCGCATCAATGGACTCGTATATTAGTGAGGTGATCGGGTTGGCGCACAAGCTGGAGGGTATCGGTGAGCCGATGGCTGAGAATTTTGTTGCTGCAATGCTGCTTCAGGGGCTACCAAATTCGTACGATAATCTCGTCATGGCTATCACTAGTGGTGAGAGTGTTTTGAATTTGGATCGTGTGAAAACTATTTTGCTCGACGAAAGCTACCGGAAGAGCGTGAGTGCCGGTCAAAATTCTAGTGTTCCCGAATCCAGTGCCCTGTACTCTAAGGGCAGTAAGTCCAACTCTTCGACCATGGCTGGGAGTTCGTCGGTTGTGAAGGCGTGGAAGTGCTGGAACTGTGGTGAAAAGGGGCATCTTAAAACGCAATGCCCACAGTTGCGGAAGAAGAAGGATCCGAACGAGAGCAGAGCCGAGGTTAAGGGAGAGAAGAGTGGAGAAGATAGGAGAATGAAGAGAAGTCTTCTGTGTGCCCTGTCGGCTGCATCCTGTGACTCGGATTGGTTCGTAGATTCCGGAGCATCCGTGCATATGTCACCGTATGGAGACCGTATGCATGATTATTGTCCAGACATTGAAGGCCATGTAGAGATTACTGTTGGTAATAACGGTAAGCATGTAAGCAAAGGTGTTGGATCTGTAAACTTAAATGTAAGTGACCATATTTCTGAACTGAAAAATGTTGTGCATGTTCCTGGCTTGAAAGAAAATTTGATTTCTGTTAGTCAAGTGGCCGACAAAGGAATCACTGTCGTGTATGATAACAAGGGTTGTAAAATGTATGACAATGACTTTGTGTGTAATGGTACAGAACTAGCCACTGCAAGTAGAACGAGTAATGGGTTATACCGTTTGGATGTCAAATCAAAGCAGGCGTTTGTATGTGATGGCAATGATTATCAATTGTGGCATCAGAGAATGGGTCATTTGGGTAAGCAAAACATGATGTTGTTGCGAGACAAATTGAGTGATTGCATTAATTTCAAACATGAGCCTACAAGTGATTGTGATGTTTGTGTTCTTGGAAAACAGCACAGGAAACCTTTTCCTAAGGAAGGAGGTACTAGGGCAGATGAGCTATTAGGTCTAGTTCATTCAGATCTTTGCGATTTTGGTTCAAATGTGAAGTCATGGAGTGGGTCAAGGTATATTCTTACTCTCATAGATGATTTCTCTAGGAGGACGACTGTTTATTTCCTAAAATGTAAATCTGAAACCAAGCAGAGAGTCATTGATTTTGTAAATATGGCTGAAAATGTCACTGGTAAAAGGTTGAAATGTTTCAGGTCTGATAATGGAACTGAGTTTTTGAGTGATGAGCTGCAGAATTTTTTCAGATCTAGAGGAATCACTCATCAGAAAACTGTGAGGTATACTCCCCAACAAAATGGAGTTGCTGAGAGGTTGAACCGCACTATTCTTGAGAAAGTGCGTTGCATGCTTTTCCACTCAGGAAGTCCTAAGCAGATGTGGGCGGAGGCTGCTAACACTGCTGTGTATTTACTGAACAGGAGCCCTCATAGGAGTGTTCCTGGTAATGTCCCTGAGGCTTTGTGGTCTGGTAAGAAGGTCAGTCATTATCAGCTTAAGGTTTTTGGCTCTGATGCTTATGCTCTAATCCCTGAGGAAATTAGAGGGGACAAACTGAATCCTCGGAGTGAGAAAATGATTTTTGTGGGTTACTCATCAGATTGTAAGGGGTATCGCTTACTTGATCCTAATAACCCAAGAAAAATTCATGTTGCTCGTGATGTTGAGTTTAAGGAAAATTGTTTCACTGCAATCAAGGCTATTGGTGGAGGGAAGAAAGGTTTTTTAAATGTGCCTGTAACTGTTAACCTAGATGATGTTTTTCCATTTCCTATGTGTAATGTCAATGACGATGATGGTTGTCACAGTGATATAAATGCTGATGTCAATCACATTCATGGTGTGGAAAATGGTGTTGACAATCAGTCTGTTGTGGGTGAAAGTGAAATACACGTGAATGTCCCTGAAAACATAGTTACAGAATGTGAAAGGAGATATCCTATAAGAGAAAGACAAAGAAAGGAATTTCCTGGTAAGCTGCATTCTTGTTTTAAGGTTAAAGATTTGGGATCAGTTGTGGATTGTCTGGGAATGAGAGTACGAATGGGTGACGGTAAAGTGAAGTTGGACCAAAAGCAGGTTATTTTGAACCTACTGTGTAAGGTTGGAATGTCAGAATGTAAGCCTGTGTCAACTCCAATGGTTCCTGGTACTCGACTGGCCAAGAGTGACGCCTCAAAGTGTGAAAGTGTACCTTACCAGCAGGTGATTGGCAGTCTGCTTTATTTATCTGTGTGCACTAGGCCTGATATATCTTTTGTGACCAATTATCTTAGCCAGTTCAATAATTGCTACACTAGTGAACACTGGCAGTGTGTGAAAAGGGTCTTAAGGTATTTGAAGAGAACCAGTGACATGGGTATTGAATTCAAAGAGACTGAAAACACTCCTGACATTTGTGGTTTTGTTGATGCCTCATTTGCAAATGATGTTGACAGGAAATCTGTTACTGGGTATGTTTTTGTGAATGCTGGTGGGCCAATCTGCTGGGAGAGTAAAAGGCAAAGTGTAACTGCTCTGTCTTCAACTGAGGCAGAATATATTGCTATAGACTCTGCAGGTAGGAAAGCTGTTTACCTGAAAGGGTTGTTGTCCGAGTTAAGTGGTAGAAAAGGTCCAATTCTTTTATGGAATGATAATCAGAGTGCATTGAAATTAGCCTCTGATAATGTTCTGCATGCACGTACTCAACACATAGAGGTTAAGTTTCATCACATCAGGGAACTTATTAAATGTAAAAAGGTAATACTTAATTACATGGAATCAGAAAGAATGATTGCTGATGTATTCACCAAGGCACTTAATGTTACTGCTCACCGCAAGTGTATTATGCCTTTAGGAATGTGTATTTGCTGAAGAAAAAGATGTTGGTCGATTAAGGGAGAGTGTTGTAATTGTTTCTAACTCTTTGTAATCTCCCACCTGTGACGTTTTTACTCACTCATTTGTTTTTGTAATACCGGAAGTTGTTTCTAAAATAAACTGTGCTTCGCCATGTTGTTCCTATACGAGCCGGTTGTTTTCATTCAAAGCTCCAAGAAATCCCTGGTAATCGTTCTCCCGAGCTAATATTTCAACAAGGTAAAAATGAGATAAAGAGCATAGTTTTTAGTCTCAAACTTATGCATGTGGAGAAAAAAGGATAGAAAGATAATAGGTTTGATCTCTAAAATTGATTAAGATAACCATGTAAAAGGTCAACTATGGACAGAATTAACCATTCCAGCATGTACACAACTGCATAAAGCTTGTAGTTGTCTGGGGCAAGGGCAACCAACTGCTATTGATTCGCCTCCTTTGAAATTAGAGGATGGATATAATGTTTTGTTTCTGAATGGCATTAGAAAGGTGAATGTATTATCATATTAACAGCACTAAAATATGATTGCAATATGAAATGTAATTTTAACAAAATATTTAATAACACACAAAACACAGCAATAATGGCACTTCCATTCCTCATTAGAGAAATCTGATTAATTTATATATCTCCACAGACTTCTCAGTAAATTATAAGAAAAGGTAATTCCAAATCCATGGTACATATACTGGGGAGTACTAGCTGGAATGTTAAGGGATACATGAGAAAAGTATACCACTGACAATTATAATGTATGTTTAAAGTACCTAGTAGTAAGTATACATATTATTCAACTACAAGAAGTACATGATTTTAACATTTCTCGGGTTGCATCCGCATCAGTTGTCATTCAGCACAACAGTTTCGCCAGCTATTCTGCTGGCATCCTCAGGTGAAGGATCCATGACATCCATCCTGTCATCCTTCACCTGAGGACACCAGCAGGATAGCTGGCGAAACTGTTGTGCTGAATGACAACTGACGCGGATACAACCCGAGAAATGTTGAAATCATTTGATCAACGCCGCGGAAACCTGCCAACTACAAGAAGTACAGTTATGGGAGATAGCTGACCAAGGAGCTTGCAAATTAGGAAAGGTTGGAGATCCATGGTCAGTGATAGGGTGAAGACTAATTAATTAATATTTGCATTTTTATTCATTTAACAAACACCCACATCTGATAAATATCTTCTGCAACACATATAGTATAGCAATTTGGTGACATAAATTAACGTTTAACTTATCTAACATATTTTCCTTGGTAGGTTTACTTACCCAACCATGCAAAATATATGGCAGTCTTCTCTCCAAAATAAGCACGAATGTGATCCAGTGGCTGGTACTTGTACCACATTCCCCATCTTGCCCAATACTCGTACAAAACTTGCCTAGGGTTCAGATTCTCTTCATGATGATCCTCACTTCTAATTGTCTTTTTTCCTTTACGTTTATTTTTATCCTTGAAGTGCTTTGGAATTTCATAAGGCCCCTGATTGGAAATAAGAGTAAATATAAAATATTTGAGATTTATGTATAAATAGGCACACCCAAAATCTATGCAAATAAATAAACAGCAAAAAACCAGAATCACTTGAGAAAAACAGCAGCAGCAATGGTGCACATAGTTAGAGTTACCATTTCATTTTAAGCATCAATAAATGAAGAAATGTGATGGTAAAATTTTTAGATTCACAATTATGTCACACAAAGTTAAATTAGACCTAGATCTCTTGATAGAGTAGATAATTTGGACAAAAAACAGGAAAAGAGCCTCACAGTCATAGAATTTTATTCAATTCCTCCATGAAACTACAGCATTAATAGAATATAGTAACAGGTGAAAAATTTCATTTCCAATGTCAATTCTGAGGAATTTTAGCCTTTAGGGCAGAGTTTTATAATTTTTTTATTAATACAGCGACTGAGCTAAGTGTACTTTCCACAGAGCCCAATTGTGTCGAATTCATTTGAATGGCCACATGCCACAATGAGGGTTTAAGGAGATGTTGCGAAATATGTTAGATTGTATGCTATATTCATTTAATCTTCCAATCCTGCCCAGCAGTTCACAGGCATAGAGGTTCCTCTCCCTGACAGCAGGCAACACACCATACAGGACCAAGGAACGAACACTCATGAGGCCGAAGGGAATTTGAATATTTTTAGGCAAATGATTGCTCATAAATTTCTCTAGTAAATTGCAGAGTAGCATTTTCATGAGTTTCACGGATATCTGGAACTAGGAGTTGCTTCTTTCAGCCTTTTAGAAATGGTAGCTGTGATTAGTAAATCGTATTGAATTTTTCCATAGAAGATTAATTACTGAGGGGTTATTGAAGAGGACCTAGGGGATTTTTGAGTAATATAAAGGAATTTTTGTGGTCAAATTAGTCACCCTTTGTATATTTATTTATATTTAGGCAGACATATATTCCGGAAAAAATCAAAACTTGAGTGATCGCACAGCTGTGTTTTTTTCCATAATACCTTAGGAAATTCAGGGGATAAGGTTAGGGGCAAGAAGGGTTCCAATTAAATTTTGAATATATTAAATTGAGGGATACGGACAAAAACACGGCTACATATTTTGCAAATATTTCAATGTTTGCAGTAAATAAATATTATTCAATAACAAAGCAGTCAATCAAATGAACCAATGGTATCTTCGGGGCATATTAACGATAGAGCGAACTTGTTAAATTTAAGAGTACATCCACAAGAATTAATAAATCCAAGCACAAATTATGTTTTCAAAAATTAGAGAAATAAAACAATAAAACTTGAATGCAAAAGAACTAATATTTACTGATTTTAACAGTGATCAAGAGGCACAAACATTTGGGGTGAGAAATTTGGTGCACGATTGCACAAAAGAAATAAATTTTTTTAAAAACATCACATCAGGGAGTTTACTTAAAGGTTATCCTATTTTACTGTCTTTGGATTTGTAGAAAATTTAATGTAATTCGACGCCTACCAATTTCGATATTATAGGGAGCAAATCAAGTGAAATGTAGACGTAAGGAGGATAATAGCACACTATAAAGGGCGATCAATCGTCTGTAATAGCGATACGCAATTTTATTGCCCTCAGATAATGGTAGCTTTCGATACAACGCAAGTTAGCGTACAGTGAAACATGGACGAGTCGTAAGGTATTTTTTGTTGGCAGACTAGTGACATCATTTTAATTTTCATTGCCATTTTGTTTGCCGTCTTATTTCCTATCCAGTTCATGTGATTGTTGATTATAGTCAGTCTGAAACTAACGCCATTAAAGTGAAGTTGTATGACAAAGGTTTTAGCTCAGTTGATTCTACCCCTAGCCCCATCTAACAACAGTAGATTTCGATACGAGGTGTGGACGTACGCGCATAGTGAAACATTAGCGCATAGGTACGAACACAGAGTTGATGAGGACTTTATATTTTCTATGTCCAATAGACCTGTGCGCCGCCGCCGCCGATGGATCGTAAGGCGCGCCGCCGATAGCGCCACCGGTCTTCCGAGTCAGCGCAGCGGCGCCGTCATAGGTGGTCATTCACCGACCGTTGCCCCAGATGCGTCGGAACTATACTTATATTCACTTATTACAATGGACTCCTCATAATAATGAAAAACTTAATAACTAATTAAAAAAGAGAGCAGCTCTTCTGGCTACATTTGATGTGCTGTTGAAAATAGCCTTTCAATTAAATCTGTGCGATAGTAATTAACACAGTTATCATTTTGTTTTGAGCCAGCAACCACACGTCCACGCTTCCTCGGCATGGAGTTTACTCTGCTCAAGCCTTTAGTTCCCCATGAGTGCGTTATCCTCAGTTTCCCGCTTGATGCCGTCCGATCAACATCGTGCAATAGGAGATTCAAATAATGTTATAACAGGCCGAATAATCGAACAAGGTGACGGTTATCCTTAGTGCTCCATTTCTTTATATTATGCGTATTTAGAACGTGTGATATCCAGATTTCTCTTCCTCACTCACCTGCCTAAGAAAATTATCGTTAGTCTTTCCGTCTATTGCACTGTTTCTGTTCTCCCTCCATAGTTACATCTCATAGACTTCTATTTCTTCCCTTTTCCCTTCCGAGGTTCCATATCTTCCAGCCATTCATTGCAATGTATATGTGTCTGACAACGGGAGTTTAGCCATTTGGTTTAAATACATGCTGTGGAGGTTCGATTATTGGCTACGTTCAATATAAAAACACTAGTCGTGTATTTATACAATAACTCTTTTGCATTTTGATCGTAGGTAAACGAAGTTCAAGGAAGTATATCAACAATGCAATCATAGTGTATATAGGAGGATTGCGAGTGCATTCGCCACTTCGAATGGAGATGGGGGATGGAATAGGCGTCATGACATTGCATACGAGATTTTTATTTCCTTCGACGTAGATAATTCCTAATCTTCCATGAAATGCCATTTTCATAATGCAAATAGTATCTGAATCGATTCCTCACGTAAACAAGCACTAAAACAACACGAAGAGAAACCGGAATCACATAAATTTGGTGAACTTAAAAACCTGGTTAACGAATAGGTATAGTGTAGTATCTCTGTGCCATTACTTTACTTTTCATCTTAGTCCTATAAAAATTCTGAAAATACCATGAAATGGGCAAACTATTTCAAGTGTCTCCGAAAAGGCTGTAATGAATCGTTAATCTAGGGGGATCCAAGTGGTGACATGAATATTCTCTTCTCCTGCGGTGCTTGAAACAAGAAAAATATGTCCTCTTTCTTTTACTGCTCTTAAACTTTAAGTCTTCCGATATTCACTAAAATATGTACATCAATTCACGTAAAAAATTACATGAAAAGTATTTTTGTATTCCGATTAATAACAGCATTCCCTAAAAGGAGGGAGCTGGCGCATTTCTGCTCCAAAGATGATTGGCCAGTCGAACATCTGGTGGTGGTGTTTGCGTGCACTAGAAAGGACAAATATAGACAATTGCGCTATGGTCTTCATGAGACAAGTCGTTTTACTTTCGATGGTCTATCATTAGAGTATCACAAATCTATCATAGCTCCCACTCACTTAAATCGAAACTATTCGAGAGAAGGGACAGTTCCGTAATGTCATCTTTGGTTCAATTTCTGCTTTCATCCCGAAACAAAACTAAAACCAGGCCAGACTTAAGGTTTCATTCTGAAACGGAGTTACATAGAAAATAAAGCTTATAGTTTTGTTCCGGTACGAAACTACTCATTGGTTCCTGTTTTTTGGTGTTGGTTTTGCAGCCCTGTTTTAATTAACTTATGATGAGCGGATTTAATTAGTATTAATATATAATATTCATTAAATTAAAAAATCTTTTAAACAATCATAGATGCCAATATAGACGTTACTTTGTTGTTTAGTGCACATCAACTTTGCTCGTTTCGAAGTGCGCTATCGAGTGTACAGGGTCTGAAGAACTATTGGAACACAAACGCACTGTTGTGCTACCACAACTGCATAGTGATTAGCACACCTGAGTGAATTGAAAGCTCCAAAAATGTCAATATAGCGAAGTATTGTTTATCCGCAGTTCACATCAAATGCACTTCGTCTTGAAGTGCGCAGTCTGCCTAGTCTGCGGGGTCAGAAAAGAACGAAAAGATAGCTGCGCTGATGAGTTGTAAAGTGAGCAGCGCACGAAAGACAACGGGAAACACCCACTTCCTCAATGAGGTCTATCAGCGCTGCTCCCGCGTTCTATGTCCGCTGCCCTTTTTACCCGCTCTAAGCCACGCGATCCTGTTTCCTAGCCTGCCAGCTTTGACGTCCGCAAGTCTGTTATATCCAATCTTGAGCTAGAGCTTGAAGCAGCTTAATGCCGAGAGAAGGCACTCAGAGCAAAAGGACATGGCGGAATTATTTTTTCTCCCTACACCTCTCTTAACCCTTAAGAGTGCCGGGGAGCGCTATCGCGCTCCTCCTGTCTCTCGCGAAAAGTGCCAGGAGCGCGATAGCGCTCCTCCTGCAATGTCACTCTTAGATGCTGGTATTTCACTGATTGTTCACAGATGGCACCTACATGCAGATTACAGATGCAGATGCAGATTTTGTAAAAAAAATCGTCAAATAATATATTAAAAAGGTGAAACCACATACAATAAAGTTTTCCTTGAGTTTTTTTAATATTTACCTTCACTTGTATTTAAGACAAGTTTTTTCCTCAACTACTGCAAAATCAGCAAAACTGCCTAGCAAATTTTAGCAGAGTACCTAGAAAATCGGTTGGCACTCAAAGGGTTAAGGGGGGCTTCTTCCGCTCTTCTCAATCTGCAGTGAGATCAAGATTCTGAGCTGAAGGATGCGATAAAAGGCCAAGGTTTCGAAAATGCGGGGTGACGCAAAGGAAGCCCGATTCCCAAGAGGACAAATAAAGGGCCTAATTTGAAACCTTTGAACAACGCATACATAACCTCAATCTCTTCAAGTATAAAATTTGGTTGCTTCCCCTCGGACCGTTTTTTGTTGAACCACGTGATTCCTTATTGTTAGTGTTGTATTTTTGTTGGATTGTTTCATTTATTGTTTAGTAAAAAATTTAAATGGGGGAGAAGGTTTTGTTGAATTAATTATTATAATATAGTTTTCTTACTTAGATTTATTCCAATCTTTCATTTCGGTCTCTCTCTCTCTCTCAACAATACTCCTTGTTGTCCTTTAAATATTTACCTCTCTGGTTGTCACTATGGTCATCTCATGACATAATCTAAGTATACAACAGTTAGTCAACGTGATCGGGATTGTCTACTACGATTCGGAAACACCCCGAAGGACCACAGGACATGGTGCACTTCATTTTCTTCAGTCACGTCTCCTTGGCCGGCTTCCTCCGCCACCATCTCTCTCTCTCTCTCTCTATCACCGGTGAGATCAAAATTCTGAGCTGACGGAAGCAATAAAGGACCAAGGCTACGAGAAGGCGGGCTGACGCGAGGGAAGCCCGATTCTGTTTACACTGCGTGAGGGTTGTTCGTGGGCGGGTTCCGTCGGAAGGGGATATATTCGACGACTGAGGGAGTCTCCTCATAGCGTCGGCTTTCTCACATTCTCTCATCCGAGCCAAATCGAGGACTTTCGGGAGGAGAAGTAGTTTGCTTACCCACCCTCGGTCGAGTGTGAAGTCAAAGAGTTTTCACAACGACACCTTCGTTGTCTTTCTCCCGGAGAAAGGCGGAGATGTCAAACATTCCCAGGACTTGGAGAAGTCTCCCTCTCTCGAAGGATCTTTGAGAGGAAAGGAAGGAAGAAGAAGGTCTTGGGGTGATAGACAGCGCGAGAAAAGGTGGAAATCCTTCCAAGCGAGATCAAGAGAAAAATTAAGACGGAGGACCAAGCCAGCACCTTGAGGAATCCTTTCACTTCGATCTTCCGAACGAGATCAATGCGAAAGACAGCACGTCTGGATTGCCATGATTCGAGGATTTTCTCTGTTTTGAGACAAAGGTTGCTAGTTGTATTTTGGTAGACAACTGAAGTTACTTTAACCACTGGTGAATTGAACCACCACGAACGATTTGACCTATAGTCAGCTTACAGTTCGTACTTACAAAACTTGAAGCAAGGAAGCTCTTTGTGAAATCATTTAGAGGGAGCATGACCTCATATTAAGATGGGAGTGACCCCAGAACATAAACAGCTGCAGAGCAAAAGAGATTGGTATTATATAGCAACAATGATGAAGACCAAATAGACGGAGAGAATGGTCAATGAAGAATTCCAACAAAGAGCTGGGGAAAATGAAAACTAAGAGAAAAATAAACAAACTTTGAGGAGAGATTTTGAGATTTTACAACCTTCTAAATGTAATAACGGAAGGAGAAACGAATGGGAAGAACTGAAAATTATGGATTTCACCAGTGAAATAATCAGAGATGTAAAAAGTAAGGCCTATTAAGGAATGGAAAGGTTAACGGTTTAAGGGGCAGTGTTGGCGATAGGAATAGAGTTGCATTAAACCAATCTAGCTACTCTAAAAAAATCCACTGTGGAATTCACGACTATTTGTTCCATCCAATTGGCGGAAACCTATAATGCGAGCGCTATCAATCAAAGCAGGGATAACTATTCCACTGAAAAGTCTACGCCAATGCCAGGGTTCCAACCCTGGGTATTCAAGTCATACGCTGTTTACAATCGTATACTAGTATAAAAATTAAAGAAGATACACATTTCAACGAAAAACATTCTTTTTATCAACATAATACTACAAACAGATACATTATGACCAGATTGAAAAGTTTTTTTTTTCAATAAAAAAAATTCAACCACACACACACCAAGTAACAGCACGGTCATCACCTCTACATGTTCGTAATTTGCTCACTAACCCATTTATGTCGACAGCATGAAAATGCAATGAGTTCTATTCCAGAGAAACGAATTTCCCCTGGCCAAACTAAATAGGTATTCAATAGAAACGAATGCAAACTCCTTAAGGCAGCGGTTCCCAAACTTTTTCAGTCAAGAAGCCCTTTCTGAAGAAAAAGTTTCTAGTGGAGCCCCAAGAAATATATAATTCTGTCTTAGCTCTTTGAGGTATTTGACACTCAATACATACTGAGAAGTATGAATAATAAAGGTTATTTACATGCAATTTAAGGAAGCAATGGTAAAAAAGACCTGGAGAGGCATCACTGATTTACAATTTAAATTTTAAAAAAATATTTAACAGCTAGCTAATATATTTGAAAAAACATTTGAATTGAAATGAAAATGAAAAATAATAAAATTAATCATGGTCATCTTCATAGCTGTCGCGGACGGAGACCTGATAAATCAACCGCGGAGTCCATGATGCTATTGCGATTGCAGTGTGGAAGACGATGCCATAAGACATTTTAAATTAGATTTTAAGCCCATTCTGCGATGGCCGTAAGCCGTAGCACTTAAGACGTGGGCGTTTCCTTGAGGCAGTCAGTCTCCAGTGCTGTAGTAAGCCTAAACAAATCGACAAGGACATCGAAATCAAATGGGAGTCGAAATAGTTTCTCCGCGTCACGGAAATTTCACAATAATTGTACGTGTTTCGAAAATAATTTCTAAATTGTTCACCGAGGTGTTGGCAAATATCCTATATTTACCTCTATCCTCATAAGTAATGCCGCTAAAGCAGTGGGCCGTGACTGATACCGGCAGTAGTAATGGCGAGATCTGATTGGCTGAAATTTCACCTGCCGTAAGACGTGAGCCGTAAAGATGGGACTTGACCATCTTCCTTACGTCTTATGTCCAATGTATAATGGGCTTTAGGCCGCATACGACATGAATATGTTTTGTTTTAGATACTACGAATGTGAAAAGAACAACACAACTTTGGCATCATTATACTCATTTGTTTTTTCCTCGACAGGAATGAAGAGACGCGGAATAAGTGGAGGAGAGTATACTCACGTCGTGCAGGGGGAATGCGGAGGAGAACGTTCCCTCGTCCACGAGCCTCTGGATGCCCACCTCGCCTTTGCTGCGGCGGCCGAACGTGCATGTGGACAGTATCTCGTGAAGGATGCGACTCCGCTGCACGTTCGTGAAGTAACCGTCCCGGTCCTCGCTCCCCAGGAACCTTTCGACGGAAAGGGAAGAAAAGAGAGAGGACGACTGATCAGCAGATGTTAAAAACAAAAGAACAGCTGTAGGCTTCAATTTTCTCCCGGCGAATAATTGAAGTAAATTCTTCTCGCGTATCCGTCCGGGTTAAGGCCAACGCACCCCTATCCTCCCACCTCCGTCCGGCTTCCGCCCGCTTTCTTTCATTTTTTTCCGTGGGGTGCGCATACTACGCTGTCCGCCTTCGTCCGCCAAAACCGAACGACAATGGACTTGGACTCGTAGTCTCCGAGAGGAGACGGACAGAGGCCAGCGCATACTATTCTTCCCGGCCTCCGTCCACCCGTCCGCATCCGCCAAATATTCTCGACCGAGAATTCCGGATGAAGCGGACCGAGGCGGGCGCTGGCGGACGGAAGTCGGGAGGAATAGTATGCACAAACTCACGGAATAACCCGTATTTCAGGTAGCCATATATTTTGGGAGGGGGGAAGCGGACGGAGGCGGGAGGATAAGTGTGCGCTGGGCTTTACAAGGACGGAAACGAGACAAATTTACTTCAAAGGAATAACTGTTGAACAGAAATAATCTAGGAATGAGCCGAATCCATTGAGGCTGTTTCACGTAGGACACTCCGGACAGCACTGAAATTAGAGCTGATTACTCGGAACCAAATTCGTAACTTGAATCGAATTCGATACCTCGGAGCCGGTGTCTGTACCAAGAACACTGGGTAAGGGCGGGTCTACATATGGAAGTCACTTCCATGAGAGTAGTCTAGCGGGTCGCTTACAATCGACACTTCGATGCGTAAGCACGAACTTCCACGGCAGGAGAGGTCGACAATGGAAGTAACCGAATGATATTCACACTTGCAAGGAAAATAGACCGATTTTTATTTTGCCTGCAAGTAGCATATCGATTCTGCGATTAATTCGCATCGTATCCAGTTAAATCTTAGTCACATGACTGCAATTGGCGGTTATAATTGAAAACAATGAATAAATTAGTAGGAAAAGACTCATTGGTGCGCATGTAAATATTTATTTACACTTGAAAATATTTTAAATGCTGACGAACCCCAGAGGTACGTTTAATGACTAACCTCGTAGTTGATAATTAAAATTAAGTATTGTCGCGATTCTCATACTTAATACGATGTAATAATGCACAATTAATGTAATTTATACAAATTTAATTAACCCACGTACGCCTAAGGGACTCAAACATCGATACACGAACGTCATAACTGCCAAATATAGACAATTTTCGCAGTTACCATATTCATTGTTTACTTCCGTCATACATTTGTTAGGTAAAACCCGGAAGTTATGCGTAAGCAAAACGATGTCCTGCAAATGGCGATACGATTCGAGGTATCGCTATATTCGTAATTTCCATGTAAGTCAACTTCCATATGTAAAGCCGCCTTCAGGACTGAAAGTTGCTATTTCAACCGTGTTGCCAATTGGAGCGACAGAATGGAAGTTCACTTTTGGCCACAGGTTGCGCTGCACTCGAGCTAGAGCCACAGTCCTCCGGATAACATTCTCAACACTACTCCCACACCAAGTGGAGTGCCTCAAACGCTCCCACTGTAGGATTCTTTGAATTGTGAATCTTCAGTTTCGTCTTCTCATTAAGTCTCATGAGGATAAGGACAGAAATCTTTATTTTTGGAGGTATAAGTGGCAAGTAAATCATTTCAGGTGATCATAAGTTTTCGAGATGTTGACTAGAACTTGAAGTAACATTACAACAACAATTCAAAGCATAAAAACAATGGAAACGACGGAATTATGAATATAACGACGAAATAATACGCAGCATATATCTTAGTCATTATGTGGCAATCCAGAAGACTCGGACAAGAGACATGTGCTAGTTCTAACTATTCGTATTTTCAAGATTCTATTTCTCCTGTTAGGAATCATGATAAGACATACTGCAAGTAATTCTTTAAGGCATTTGATGATCATTTTATATACTTAAGGTACCAAACAATGCCTCATCTAGGACACCAATTGCGGTTGTCGTTTAGTTCGGAGCCCAAATAATCTGCGACCTTTAACAGAAAACTATCGAAAGCTCATTAAGAGCCGCACCCTTACACAGTGTTCTTGGTTTACACCAGCGTTTCCCATACATTTCTGAGCCACCTTGGTTCCAAAAACCTTAACCCAACGCCCCCCAGCCGCAGGCTTCAATATCATTGACTAAATCAGGATATTATTAATATGACCAAATCAGCTAATAAATTCAGGCTTGCCTTGGTGGAAACTCTCTGTATCGGAAATCAAAATATTTTAGTAATGTTCCACTCAATAGATTTATTCTTTACGACCAGGGTTTCGTCACATAATGACATCTGCAGATGTCATCATGTGACGAAATTTTTTTATTTCCGATGACCAAATCAGGATTTGTATATGAATGAAGTTAAAGGATTGTGATTGAAATTACGTTTATTTAAAATCCAATAGTTATATAATCCAAGGATATGCACGCATGGTACCTTTCAGTCAGGATCCTGCCTGCCTGCGCCCTCATGTTGCCCCCACGTTTCATTTCATCCCCCATAGGGCAGTGGCGGTCACTTGAAAAACTACGCATTTCAATGATTCATTTTGAATCATTGGTATATTTTAGCAACAAAATACTGGATATTGATTCTTTCCAACATTTTTTATTGAAAATTTGATTAATTTAGAATTAACTCGGATAATAAACGCAGTTGCACGATTTTCTTATCTCGGCATGATAATCAGTGCCACGCGATTACTGTCCGGAGTTCGGTTCGCTCTTGTCAGAAAGCGACTAGGTGGACAGACTCATGAAATTCGTAATTCCACCTTCATAAAATGCCAAGGAGCCAAATTGGTAAATATTTTCACTTTTATCCACAATTATTGCCACAAGGGGTACGGGATGGGCCAGTGCTAACCCGTTCCCGAAAAAAAATTCCTGGCTGTGATAACCTTAAATTTTACACGTAACCGTACTGACCCCACCACAGAGAGGCAGCTGTCTCAGCAGAAGGCATTGATGGCGCAAGGAGATCGGACTGTTATCTCAACAGCCAGAACTTCAGATGAGAGAGAGGTCCACGAATATTGAGCAAATCGACCGGGATACTGCGATTTGCAGGGCAACGGAGAAACCTACGGTAAACGCAACGGGCTAGTGGGATAGATATGACAAGCGGGCTACCTCTGCCCGCTTCGTCTGCTAGTCTGAGATTTCAAATCGATATGAACCTATTCAAATCAAAATTTCAATTGATTTCGCGTTCGTAAACGAGACGATCCGAGTCAGCTGGCTCATAGTGTTCAGATCGGTCCGACTCCATATTGATCTGAGTTCGATTGGAAAACGTAGTGTATATTAGACATGTTGGCATTCTTCCCAGTAAAATATTCGGATATTCGGGAGGTAAAATAGTCCCCCCAATCGAATCTCCGGTCGGAGACTATTGGGAAGGGCACATCAGTCAGAGAGGACATGTTAACAAGTATTCGTATGTAAACATTCACGCAAATCAGTACAGAAATAGCATAATACGCTCCAACTACCCTTAGTCTGAACATAATTAAAATCAGCTCCAATTTCACTAAAACAAGCGGCACAGTCAAGAAGATCCACCGTCCAAATTACAGGGAATTTATGAATGACAAGAGATGGCTTGAAACTGGTTTAACACGCGTTTTTATCGATGGATTCTCTGGTACTGATTTGTTTCTGCCCATGAATGACCTTTTTATTGAACAAAGCAAACTCACGCATTACATCTGACTCCTTTGGGGCAACAGGGTCGGAATGAGAGGAAAAGAATGAGCCCTTGCGATAACAAGTGCCGATGTATTTATATTTAAAAGCCATATTTCGATCGAAAGTATTTTTGGTTTTCAGATAACCGAACGGATAAACTCAGGCGAAACAGATACGAGGAGGAGGAGGTGAACAGGGCTCAAATCGTGTAGCAAACGGCATTTCGTGACAGTCGAACCATTTCAGTCCAACGTTCCATGGGGCATTCACTCGTGAAGTGAAGATGGTTGGTGGGGAAGGTAGGTAGCGTCTCGTTTGCCGCCAATAGATGTCTCCTTTGAAGCGAGGAGACGCGAGGCGAACAATATGGACGCCGACCTTCGAGAACGTCCTCTTCCCGGGAGGTTGTGACCTCATGGCCGGTTTTACTTATCGTCGTCAATCGGATATTCATGCCGTGAATACAGCCCACTAAGTTAGATGGCGGGATAACGCGACAGAAACAGAGTCACGCACCGAGGAATAATAAAAACAAACGACTGCCGAGTAAAATGGGGCCGGAGTAACCGCCGTTATGTGACGCGCCGCGTTCATCTAGATAAGACACACACAGTGCGCCATTGACGCAGGACTATCTTACCCAAACATGCCTTGGATGGCAACCTACTCCCCTCTACATGTAATTATAATGGATAGGCGACTGATGTGCACCGGAATAGTCGCCCATCTCCGCACCTTTAACAACTTTCATGTTTATTCTGGTCGCCACGATGGATTGTCAACAGAGATACTTTCGCACGACGATACAAATAGGCCGAAGTCACGAAGTTGCGACATCATATAAATTTCACTTTAAAGCCAAAACTTTTATAGATATTCCCAACACAGCGCTACATTCGTTTTAGCAAGCTAGAAATCCCGCCCATGTGACAAAAGCGTTTCTCGTGAATCTCATTCTGTAACTTATTGTTTTGAGTTCAAGAGAGATAAACAATTGATTTATGACCACGGTTTTCAAAAGTCTTAAAAGCGGGAATTTAGGCAAATTGAACAAGGCGTTCTAACTGTTATTGTAATGCTCCTTTTATGATATTATATAGAGTAACAAGTTCGCTATTTTTTGGATGATTTAGAATTAGAATACGCAGGTTGTAAAATGTTGAAAACCCATATTTCTGACTTCTATGAAATCAAAAATTGCTGGTGCCCTGAAGTGTTACCTCACTCATACGGCAACCATATTAATGACATACCTACATTTAAACATTCCAGGAAAAAAAACAGAAGTTATCGACGACGGAATCATTATGCATGTCAGAATGTGTGTCAGAACAGGCAGGCTATATTATTGTTACTGACCTATTTTTTTAGAAATGGCTCCAATTATTTCCTTGCTTTTTATAATTTTAACGCAGAAATTAATATTTCTTACGGAAAAGGTCTCACACCGCTTGTCCGGTATGGTGGAGATACAATGCGAAAGTCGATGTTAAGATTTTGTGAACATCGAAGAAATCTTAAGAACTTACAAACCATAACGTATATCCAAAAATGAGTATACGTTCAACTGAGCAGAAAATGTAAGCGTTTTACGCAACTTTACGAGTAACTCGCGTGACGTCACACGTTGCCATAGCTGAGTCAACAATTTGCAGTGGAATATTAAGGGTTCGCCGCCCGAAAAAATTTTCGGGTTAGCTTAAAAGCTCATACTCTTGGGATGTAATGTGATGTCGTTTGGCAGAGATTGATAATTACTATAAAATTATATACTAATATCGATTATATCACTCACTTTCGTCAGTCTCACTTGGTGGTATTCCATGACTCAGAGTTTGAAAAAGAAAACCAAACAATCAAACAGATTGCAGTGAATAACGGCTATCCACTCTCACTAATAGACAAATTAATTCTCAAGAATAGGAGGAAAAGAGCCGTGGCCAGTTTGTACAACAAAACGGATCCCCCTGTTCAACAATGGCGTTCAATTACCTACTTCGGGGAGATTTCCTCTCGAGTGGCGCAAGTGTTTCCAAAGGACCGTTACAAAGTGGCATTTAAAACACCATACAGTGTGAAAAAACTGTTAGCGAACTGCAAGGACCCCATTGATACTCAGAAATTAAGTGGTGTATACTTAATGAAATGTAATGAATGTGGTGGACAGTATGTTGGACAGACCTGTAGAAATTTTTAAATTAGACAAAAGGAGCATAAAAGGGATTTTAGAAATTTTAATTTTAACAAAAGCAACTTCGCCCAACATCTTTGAATCCACGGACATAAAATTGATTTTACTATGACACCTCTCCATTTTGCAACTGACAGACGTAAGTTGAATGCTTTAGAACAACTAGAAATTTTTAAAAACCAAGCTTACTGTGATAAATTTCTTGTTAATGAATGTATGCTCCCTGCCTATCCCCCCATCCTCAAAGCTTTAATCCCCTCCACTTCGTCCTCCTAGACCCCCTCCCTACCCTCCCGTGACCACCCTCTTCCTGCATTGTTCTTTCTCCCCCCCCCCTTTCCCCACCTGGTAATGTTTACTATATAAGGCCTGCACATCGGCCTCCATTTACCTGAAGATGATGTGAATGCACATTGAAACCTGGGTCGTTGTTTTAATAAATCGAGTGGTTTTAGTAAAAGTTGAAATCTTAAAATTTTTTATCGATTATATCGTCAGGAGTGAACAAATTAATCAATGACAGATTTTTGCATTTGGTAATTATTCTCGCAAATTTTAAACATGCCCAAATATATTTGAAAAAAGATGGTAAATAAACGTCGTCCGATGCAGGTTCTCTGGCAACAGATGCCATTTGTGAGGTAGAACCGAAGGAATGCGAAAAAACACAAGCAGCTGTATCCTTTACAGTTTTGAGATTCTAATTTGTCATCACAAATTAGTCAGCAGTACGAGAAATAGATGAAAAGACATTAAAGTTTGTTACGCTCATTTTTTTTACCAACCCTCGAAACACCATGTGCCGATATTAGCGCTCAGGTGACACGTTTTTCGGCCAGACCCCTAGCGATAATCACTCAGTTTCAATGCACAATATTTTAATAAATGGAGCGGTTATGACGCTCTGGGGGTTAGAGGATCCACTCCACCACGGCGTCCACACACTATATCCAAATTTTATTGCAATGCAATTTAGAAATCTAAATTCAGGTCATGTCTTCGAAATGATGCTTAGGGAAGGGATGACCAATAGAGGTGACACACCAGGAGGAGGATTCAGGAGGTTCATGAATAAATCGTTCAGAATGAACGATTCAATGGCATGAACCGAATGAATTGAATCTACGCTTTCCACTCAAATCGTTCAAAATGAACGATTTGATGGAAGATTCAAATCCGCCGAATCCAAATCGTTCAATATGAACGATTTGTGTGGAAGATTCTGCTAGCAAATCTCCGAATCAGCCAAATCCAAATCGTTCAATAAGAACCCTGTAAATACCCTTGAAACACCTTGTCAAATGTCTTGTGTTTCCGAATTGGAGCATCAAACTTCACCTTTTTGTTTGTTATTTCGCACACTAATATTTGAAATGCAGTAAGTCGACAGATTCACATGGATTCGAAATTCATTTGGATTCGAGATTCACATGGATTCGAGATTCACACGGATTCGAGATTCACATGGATTCGAGATTCACATGGATTCGAGATTCACATGGATTCGAGATTCACTCGTGAATTTGGTTCATTCGGTTCATTATGAACGATTTAAAGAATCGAATCATTGCCACGAATCAAATCCCATGAACCGAATCCACAAAATGAACCGAAATTCCCACCTCTAATGACCAATACCTATTGCTTTATTGAAATACTAAATTTGTTTCAAGAGGGTTCATGATCGGCGGATAAGCATAAATTATGAATTATCATGAAAGTCATTTTTTGAGGTGGTATACAATCACGCCGGCGCTTCAACAAGGGGTATTATTAGCAGAAATGCTCGACTCCCATCCATGAAATTTTACTGATTCATAATATCAATTTAAAAATATTTTAGGGTATTATGATAATGCATGCTGATAAAACTAAAGGCTTTAAAAATTTAATTTTGAGAACTATGTTTGCTTATATTTTCTCAGAACATCATTGTTTAAGTTCCAATGGTTTAATTCAAAATATTTTCTATTCTTATTTGCACCACCTAGTAGAGAAGAATTAAAACATAATATCATTATCCAAGGTTTTTACTATTAGTTCATCCTAGAGTCATGAAATGAAAGAGACACAGGAGGGAAGTGCCCATTCGTTTGAGATGGAGACGAAGGAAAAGCCGTAGTGGAGCACCCAAGGACGAGGATCGTTCATTTGCCGCTCGCGATGGAATAAAACAAGCCAGACAAATGGAAGTGAAAGGGGTTGGGGGAGGTAGATTAAGTGGGCGGGGGTGCATTTGTCGGCGGAGGGAAGGGTGGGAGAAAAAGACGGGGTCACATGAGATTGAAACCCTTTTTCGTTAAGGGCCTTTTAATCTCCGGCCAGCGCCCGCGCCTCCGGAAATAGTCCCCGAGTCGTCAGCCAATCCCGTCTCCACTTCCGCAAAATAGATGTTCGGCAGGGACCTTGACAGGGATAAGAAGGGTTTGTAATACAATTCGATTTTTTTTGGACGAAAGAGTGGCCGAAAGAGGAAGATGCGTCCGACGGGGCTTGTATGTGGGTCAGGAAGGAAAAAGGAGAAATATAGAAATTGTGGATATCAAGTCAAATCGCACGTAAGTAGCCCTAACTCCCTCTGATTGAAAAAAGCAACTTTTAGCGGAATCATTTTTATGGTTAGAGAAAGTAACACATGATCATTTGTTTGCACACATTGAATACGATTACCGGGACATCTCAAAAGAAATTTTAAGAAAATCGCAAAACACTTGCTTATTTAATGAAATAAGTAACTGAGAATGATTCC
Organism: Ceriagrion tenellum; assembly: GCA_963169105.1. Lineage (NCBI taxonomy): Eukaryota > Metazoa > Arthropoda > Insecta > Odonata > Coenagrionidae > Ceriagrion > Ceriagrion tenellum. The sequence continues at coordinate 130,227,493 of OY720636.1, read as the reverse complement.
ACACTTTATCGCTAACACCGACCCATATTTCGGCACATCATGGCATTTTCTAGTTGGCAAGCTTTGTGCAGTTGCCTGTATTGAAAACAAGGGAGGATAAGGGTCGAGAATGTGCCAAAATTTCCCCCTTCCACTCCGCAAAAACCACTCTGCCATAAAAAGTACTCCGCGAAACTCGCAAACGCCGTTCGCGACTATCCCTCGGGCATTTGCCCTCGCTATTCGCTGTCTCGCGTTCGATGTCCGCGATGGAACCATCAGCTCACTTTTATACTGAAAGTGATAGTGGCGCACTCTATTCTGACCGACTCAACGCTAGCGCCATTTCCTCCGCCAATAAACGGCCCGACAAGGATTCCCCTACACCCCCAACTCCTGCGTTGGTCAGCTGATCCCCCTCAATCGCCAGCCGCGCCGTCTCTACTCTGACCGGGGATGAGAAGGGACCTGCTGGAGTAATGAAATCTGATCGTCTTCTATACACCAAGTCTGCGGTATTTAGCCTACGGGCTTGTTTTCAATTGTAATACTTGTTTGTCATATAAATGTTCTTGCTTGAAGTTAATAAAACTGGCTAAGGCTGTTATTTTCTCTCGTCTCCGCCTATTCTCGCAGCCAATTCACTCGCGACGTCAAGTTTTAGCAATTTTCGTTGCAAGGAATCGCAGGATAAGGGAGAGGGGGACAAAAATGATCATGGAAAGTTTGCGTAAAACAGAATTCGGGAGAGAGGGAGTGAGGAAAGCGGGAATTTTCACTACCATGAAAATATTCGTGTGGAGCGTGGCACTCTATGGATTAGGAGCATGGACCAATGGAAAAGCTGACCAGAAATGGCTAGAAGCCTTCTTAACTTGGTACTGGCGGAGAATGCTGAAGATAAAATGTAGAAAATAAGAAATGATAAAGTGTACACAAGAGTAGAAGAGGAAAGGACCATATGGAACACCATAAAGAAAAAATAACAAGATGGATTTGACAAACCCTGAGACAAAATGGGTTTGTGAAGAGCATAATTGAAGGCAAAATAGAGGAAAAAGTCCCCAGAGGAAGACCAAGGAATAACTTCATGAATCAAATAAAGAGGAAAGTACATAGGAAGAGATACCAGGAAATAAGGGAACTAGCATTAGATAGGGAAGGGTGGAGGGCTGCAATCAACCAATCTTGGGATTGAACGACCAATGGTGATGATACTCATCTACAGTCTCCTTCATAGATGCGAGAAATCAATCAAATTAACGAAGATACATTGGCAACAACGCGTTGAAGAAAACTAGGCAATGTACGAGAGAATAGGATATCAACAGCTTTACAGAGTCCAGAGTATACGCACATTGGATAACGTAGTCATTGGTCACCCATTCGTAAAGTACTTCTAAAATTAATATTGAAAGGGCTGAAAATGAAGTTTTTCGACCGAAAAATTCATCTAAATAAATATTTTGGCGAGAAGACGTTGGAAATTGTCTGATAACGAGCAGATGCTGCTAAAAATGAACGTGAGCCTTTTTCAGCCCCGTAATTACATGCAAATTAATGGATTTCACTCAATGGAAAACCAGAGGAAAGAAATCAATTCAAGCAGAGAAAATGAGACTCATTTCAGAGAATGAGTCTCATTTCATCCGCTCTTATTGACATTTTGGCTCAAAATTTAATTTCATCTACTGGTTATTTATTGCTTCACAAAGGCCGCCATCTTGGATTCTTGGGGCAACTCATTCCCATCCTCAGTCGGCATTGAACGTGTCTACTGATTGGCTGCATATCTAACTGTCAACTTCGCCATTATTTTGGAAGGACTATATCGGCAGGAATACCGTTCCGTGACGTCATTAGCCAGGTTTACGATGGTGGAGTGTCGGAGCAGTGGAAAGAATGATTAAAAGTGTTTCAACAATAACCATTTATGATTATTATCATAATTTGGCCATCAAACGCATCAATAGATTGGTCAGCACATATCACTGCACTTAGCAAAAAAAGCTGTGTGTTGGTTTCTGAATGATTTGGAGGCTTACACCGGTGGTTTTAATCAAAGTAGTAAGTCCCTTTTATTACGCCAAACTGCACTCGTATGTGGTCTGAATGAAATTATCGTTTTGGGGGGTGGCGAGCCGTTAAAATGCAATTTTCATATTCACCACACTTACTATAGAAGTGACATCTACAAGTATCAGCACGCAAGCACTTTGTGCTCTAAAGGTCCTGTTCATTTCATTAAAACAGTCCACAATAAGATCTCCACGATCATATGTTCAATTTCATCAATAACATCATTTAACATAAGACTCCATTCATTAGAGATAAAAAGGTCTTACCATTGTATCCCTGAGTTTCTGTTGGATTAACTGATTGAAAGTAATGGGTCTATGCGTTTCTGTGTATTTTTCAATCATAATATTAAAGTAAATGGTCACCATGCAGTTTTATAAGTATCTCCTTTACCTTTTGTCGAGCTCGGAGTAGTTTCATGTTATCCCCAATTAGAAAATAAATAAAATTAACTACCAGGAAAACTTCGTTAAATACCGTTTTCAAGGGTTGTAGGATGATATGTGCATTAAATGTTTGTTGAGTCAAAACAATTTTTTTTTAATCTTCTTCACTTACGAAATTAACGCCAATCGAAAGCGCAACGACAACCAGAGTACCAAGCTATATTTTCGTACAAGAATGAAAAATGAATTAAACGACATATTATCCGTTTTACAAAGGACACACCGCCACATCTAAGGAAAGTTATGTCATTATGAATAGAATTGAAGTCGCCATGGGAAGAATGTATTGATTTTTACTTTAATTTTTTTAGCTATGTAAACGATATCAAATTTTCCAGCGAACGCATATATGTAACCCAAAGGTATGTGAGTTTACTGCAGGTATTATAAATAACTCATGAGTAGTGTGGGGAGATTTGAACAAGCCACGAGTTGCAATACGGCACCTCAATCGTCAGACATCAGCACACAGTGCCTCTCATTTCCTTTATATGTATTTCAACAGAGCGGATGATATAATGCCATTTTACTATCTCCCATTTAGGAAATGTAAACTATTTGTGTTGGTAATTTGGAAAACAAACTGAAATTCGCCCGGAAATACGTCGCGTTAGAGTTCTGAATAATGAAGCTTAAATGATTTCGTACTGTCTAATAATTTTTATTTCAACCTCTTGCTACACGAGTTTCAACTGTCTAGCAGTCATCATCAGTCTTGCCAGTTGAAACACGTGTAGCAAGAGGTTGAAATAAAAATTAGTAGACAGTACGAAATCATTTGAGCTTCATTACTTTTTTTCTTATATATTGCGTGAAACACCATATTTGCGTCACACTGGGAAAAGGATAGAAGGACAGGTGGGAGAAAATGGAAAGGGGGGGAGTCTTGCCTGATGATGACTGCTAGACAGTTGAAACACGTGTAGCAAGAGGTTGAAATAAAAATTAGTAGACAGTACGAAATCATTTGAGCTTCATCACTCATTATGCTGTTCTACGATATCTCGCCTGAGAAAGTGGAGTTTATGCGTTAGAGTTCGTCCCAGATGATAGCGTAGCTGAGCATTAAAGATTACGATCCCTAGAATACTGGCTGCCTAAAGTCCTTCGGTGGGGCATGCATGAAGAATTCGTGCCGCTATCAAGGGTGAGCAGGAGTCCATGCGATTATAAGTGCTATGATATTCAATAGTAGTCAACGTTAAACGCCAATTACTTCATGATTAACCATTTATAAATTGCCTCAATCATATTAAAAATCGTAGTATACGAAAGATACCAAAGATAAGACAAAATCCGGGTTCAATAATTGTGTACTGTAGATTAAACATCAAAGCAGTGTCGTGATGGTGGCCAAAAATACGCCTAATGACATATAATATCACAAAAGTATTTTACATTCCATAATGTGATGGGCTCTACTGGTTTGGCAAACAATGTGATGAAACGAAATCAATGTTGTCAAGATCATCTAATGTAAACAAAGGCCACCATCTTGGATTCTTGGGTTACTTCGTTCCCTTCCACAGTTGGCATTGAACGTGTTTACTGATTGGCTGCACATATCATTGTCAACTTAGCTATTATCGCGTAAGAACTCTACCCGCAGGAATACCGCTCCGTGACGTCAGAGCCGGGTTTACTGATGGCAGTGTGTTATGAAGCCGCCAAACGCAAGAAATCATTAGCCGCAGATATTTCCTTAATTCGAAGTTCTGTAACGACAAAATTTTTCTCGATAGAGAACATTTCGTTTGTGTTGCGTGACATCAAAGTCGTTAGTATTGTGTTATTATTTAATTGAATTGAGCGCGTAATTAGTTTTTGAAAATCATGCACGTTCTCCATCGGGCCTCCCAAGACTGAGTGGATTGCGGCTGGTTCGGCTGGATTGGAAAAAGAATTCGATTCGAAATCCCAGCAACGTTCACTTTGAGCGCAACCCTAAAACCCAATACCGGCAAACGGTGACCCCACCCCCCCCTAAAAGCAACCCTCGGTGCCCGACAATAAAAAAACCTTTTCCCGTCTCCTTTGCGAGACAATTGACAATCGTCGTCCGTTTAGGCGAAGGAAGGAAACATTTCTGTCACCCTCTCTCTATCTTTCTCTCTTCTCCCTCCAAAAGAGGTCCACCATTTGGGCCTTATGGAGGGCTCTACCCTTTCCCCAAATGCACCCCACACACTCTTTCCCCTGAAAAAAAAACAAAAATCCTTTTCTGTATCCTCTCCGCAGGCCCGGGTATTCTCCTCTCCTTCTCTCCCCACGACTCGATAAATCCTTTTCCAAGGATAGCCGGAGCTCTTCCATTTCTCTTTCTTCTCCCCAGAGCGAAAAAAATGCTTGAAACCCTTTTTTCCTCCCCTTCTCTTTTCCTGCCCACGCACGAGACTAAACACAGTCAGTCCACCATAAATTCTCGCGAGCAGGTCAAACACAAACGCACAGAGAAAATAGCTATTGGGGAATAAAGAAACTTCTCGGTACAGAGAGTCACTACACAATTAGTGCTCAATAAGTCAATAAGATGAACGTGCTGAATGTCAAAGGGTAGTAAACAGAACTCTGGCGCTAAGCAGAACTTGACCGTCAGAGAATGAAGGAATTAAAATGTAAATATGCAAAATATGCTCTTCTTAAGCTAAAAAGCTAACTTACAAAACATTTTTTTTAAATTTTTATGACAAACCGCTAAGCTTGATACCATATAATAACGCGTATGTAGGCTTGACATTGCGTTGCATGTATATTGCATTAAAGTCTTAGAAGAAAAAAAAGAGAATGGGTAAACAAAATATTGGAAGAGGCAGAACAAGACCGCATAGCAAATAACAGAAGAGACTTTTATCGATCAATAAGATTTTTCAGGAAGGGGTATAGCCAAATGCCATATGGGATTAAAAACGAGTCGGGGGAGTTAGTGATTCAGAGTCAAGAAGGGTTACAAGTATGGCAAGAATACTACAAGGATCTTCTGAATGGAGGACTACAGTAGGAAGAGGAATTGGAGGAAATATATCAAAATGTAGAACCCGTGGTCCCATATCCAACAGTACAAAAAGTTGAAGCAGCAATCAAGGAATTTAAAAAAACAAAGCTCGAGGTGAAGACTGTATAACGTCAGAAGTAATCAAGGCAGGAGGTTCGGAACTGGCTAGAGAGATTCATAAACTGACGCTTGACATATGGAAGAAAGAAATCATCCCCAAAGAATGGAAGAAAACGATCACCATACCAATTCATATGAAAGGTGACAAGAAAGAATGCAACAATTTTAGAGGTATTTCTCTCCTCGACTGTACATATAAAATTTTATCAAAGATTATACAAAAAGAGGTTAGAGGTATTTACATCAGCCATCATAGGGGAACACTTAGGCTTCACCAGAGGAAGATCAACCAATGACCAAATCTTTACATTAAAAGAGGCGATTGCAAAATACTATGAATTCAATGAATCCTTTCTCTGCCTCTTCATTGATTTCTCCAAAGCATATGACTCAGTGAGTATAAAAAACTCTGGAAAATCATGGAAAAATATGGAATTCCTAAGAAACTAATAAATTTATCAAAATCAACTGTGTCAGAATCTAAATGTAAGATAAAGGTAAACGGAGAATTCTCAGAAGAGTTTGAGGTAAATACTGGAGTAAGACAGGGAGATGGCTTGTCCCCATTGCTGTTTAACTTAGCATTAGAAGAAGCGCTACAAGAAGTAAGGAAAACAGAATCGGGTATTGAAATAGGACAAACATAAATATTCTTACATATGCAGACGATGTGGCAATTATAGCTCAAAATATGGAATAACTTAAAGCCCTAGTCACAACCCTTATAAACCATACACGAAAAGTGGGTTTTAAAATAAACAAAACGAAAACTAAGATTATGGAATGTGGTAGGACTACCCAAATTAATGATCAAAACCACATAGAGATTGATGGATATAAATTCCAAAAAGTAAACAACTGCACCTTTTTAGGAGTGACGCTGACCAATAGTAACGAGGAAGATACAGAAATACAACAAAGATTGAATGCAGCACATAAAAGTTTCTCAGCATGCCACACACTGTCAAGTTCTAAGTTACTACCCCACAAAATAAAAATCCGTATATATAAAACTACTATAAGACTAATTTTACTCTATGGTTCTGAAAATTGGGTGCTAAGTAAAATGGACAGAAAAAAGATTAATAGCTTTTGAAAACATAATATTAAGGAAAATCTATGGACCATCCTTTGAAAATGGAGAATGGAGGGTGGAGCACAACAGGAAACTGTGGCAGCTGTATGTGGACCCAGATATTGTGGCCGAGGCGCGAAGTAGAAGAATGAAATGGGCCGGCCATATTCTGAGGAAAGAAGACACCTACATAACGAAAAACATTTTAATGAACAGCCATGAGGGTGGAAGACTACCAGGAAGACCCAAACTACGATGGCGGGACGAGATTGGAAGAGACTTGAGAAGCCTGGGGAGAAGAGAAGCAGATGCAAGAGATGGGTACATCTGGAGGCAATATGTTGGCGAGGCTAAGTACCACCTGGGGTACCAAGAGCCACGGCAGTAAGTTTATAGTGTAGTCGCAATATAGCATGGGTGACTTCGTATTTACGCCCAAGGGCTGCATTTCGTTGGGGCTAAGGGCTGCAATATTTCTATATCATTGTATCAGGCGTGGCAAAAGTATAAAATATTTATCAAAAAATTGAATAATCAGGTGACTTGCACATTTTTACACATGCCAAATTTCAAAGTTCTAAGTTGTTGGATGTTTAATGCAAATGAGATCCCAAGGTATCACCCACATCAACTGAAAATTATGTAAAATTGAAAAGCTTATATTTTGTTTGGGCAGTGTGAGTATATATTTCATAATGGTCGCTCATTCACTACAATGTTAAGGCAATTGCCACTGCGTGGTGCTGCGCCCAACTTCCGGTACATGAGATATGTGTGACACGAGATGACTAGATCACTTGCTCTCCCTCTGTCGCCCATGAATATATCTGAATCTACTTGCATCGTAATACACACTGACCACTGACTTACGCGTACAATATTATTTATCCACGTAATCCACCACATATTTAGTGGAGGCTAAAAGACGAGTCTGTCAATCACCCTCTAATGGCCATTATAATAATACTCATATATTTGGAGACTGACCGATCATTCGGAATGAAATTTTGAAAAGCAAATGAGTTTTGGGAACGTCTTTTCAAATCATATTCATAGTTCTCCGTTTTAATCATTTACCGAAATTTCCGCATTATGTATTATTTTCATCACCGATGGTGACTGGATCCTCCTCCATTAGCTCTGCTGAGTGCTTGATTAGACCAAAGAATCTAAACTGTCATATGTTCTTTTGGCGACTTTCGCCTTCACTACAAAAAATTAGCGGATATATTAAAATTATATGCGTCTGTCACTCTTGCCCCATTGCAGACAGTAGCGCGTAAAATAAGCAGTGAATACGATTACACAGGATATCGAAATAATGTTAAGAGAACCATTGGACGGGAGAATTTTGTGGCGGTAACTCAACACGCAAACCCATAAGATCAGTTTTTCCTAACCAGGGGTGCTCGTATCCCTTGGAAGCGCGAGATAACATTCCAGGGGATGCTAGATAACAAATCAGATTTCTATGTATATTACGGATACTATTTTGTGAGATTCATGCATGTTTTAATTGGTGGCCACATCTTATATTTTCATTTATTTCATTTTCGTTTATTTTTTGTAACAAAAATTGTTTGCCAACTTTCATTTCTGAGTAAATTATAACTTAAAGGTTCGTGAGATAATGTACAATTTTTAGGTATGTGAGGCATATAATAGGTGGGGAACCACTGCTCTTGATCATTTATGCTATTCCCTGCTAAACTTTTCTGTAGAAATTGTTCTGTAGAACGTAAGGAATTCTACGGAATTCGTCGTCGTTTCTGTAGAGCGCGTTCCTTTTCTAAAGATTTTGACGGAACGCGGGTTCATTTTCTATAGAACTAACTTCCGTAGAAATAAATTCGATAGAATATTCTCCCTCGCAGACTGATTCCGTAGAACGTGCGGAATGCTTGGGAAACAGTCGTTTCTTCCGTAGCACCAGTTTCTTGAGTCAAAGAAGAGACGTAATTGGCAATAAATGAAAATTTAGTTCATTGTAAGTTAACCAAATGTGTTTCTAAAAATATGAAATTTATTAATAAAATAAAATGTATTGAAGTTACTAATCATATCTACCTGCTTCATTTTCTTAATTATCACTTCCAGTGTTTCCTACGACACTAAAATTCCCGTCAAATTGATAGAACTCAGGTTAATATTTTCCTACATCATACGGAATTTTCCCAGCTTGTGCTATGGAATTTAAGCAGAAAGTTGTATGGGAATTCAGTTGGAAGTTTGTTTTGGAATTTGTCCAGAAAGTGCTAGGGTATTCTGAATACGGTTCTAGGGAATTCTGTTAGAAAGCCCTAGGGAATTCTGTAGAACGCTCTAGGGAATTCTGTAGAACGCCCCAGGGAATTCTGTAGAACGCTCTAGGGAATTCTGTAGAAAGCTCGAGGGAATTCTGTAGATATTCCTTTAAAAAGTTTCAATATTTTAAGGAATCTCTACAGAATTACCTAGGGAATTCTGTAGAAATATTTTTAAGGAATGTCTACAGAATTTTCTAGCAGGGTTGGGAGAAAAAGAAAGCTTGATCGATCATTAAAGTACAAACTGGAACAAATAGAGAGCAATTTAATTACTTGGGTAGTTTGATAGAACAAAATGGTCATAGTACTAAAGACATTTAAGAGGAAAATAGCGTTAGCGAAGGGGGCGCACCTCTCAATATTCATCAATATACTTCTCCTCGTCCCTGCCTTAATTCATGTGGTAAAAGTTGTTTTTTTGTTAAAAGCCGAGTTTGTGATCAGCAAGCACTCTCCTTGTAGAATTGTTAATAAGAATGGGACTTCGTGCCAGGGACAATTACACAGCATAATTGCATTAAACAACCACTCAAAAAATACACACACACACTTGACGAGACACAACTTACTGCGGATTACTGACGCGTATAGATCGATGTCAACAGAAGGTACTCCGCAAGAACAAAGCTTAAAGAGGGACGGTGAAAATGATGCAGAAAATTTGATGAGGGGGCGTGTCCCATACGTGGACTTCGGCCACCTTCAGGGAACTTAAGGGAAAAAATCACTTGCGACACAAGGTTGTAGGAAAATAAAATTAAATGAGAACGAGGTTAAGGTAGTCCGAGCGAGATAGTTTCCTAGTCGTAATAGAGACATATTTAAATTATAAGTTTTAATTGCACCAGCTGCAGGACACATGAATTAAATATTGCATTATTAATGGTGCAATCATACAGTTTTATATGACAGAAATGGTAAGTAAACAAATGAAAATATCTAAATAAGTCTTTGACTAATATTTGTCGCGTGGTGCGTTTGAAACTCCTTCAAAACGGAAGGTTTTTTGTGATACCCAATAACCTACTGCGATGACAATATGATTGATTTTCAAAAATAGTAGAGAAAACATACAAACTACACGTTGTTAGTTTTTTTACGACATCTAAGTGTTTGACATTCCTCATTTAGTAAATAATGTCTCTCTGGAGTAAATACACGTACCATTCCCCATGTAAAAGGGCTAGTATTTTTTGGCAAATATCTCCGAGAATAATATGGAAAGGAGCTGAATTTTTGTTGCCATTCGAAGGGTGAGATATTTTTCTTTAAAATGAGACCAAGTTCATTGATTTCTAGGTAAAATGATATTTCGCTCAAACTACCTTAAGAGATTTCTGTCTTCACCATTTTTTCAAATCATGCCATAAATATTAATAGTAAAATATTTTTAATGAAACTTATCGATTAAATTAATTTTAAAGTAACTGTATAGGAAGTTTTCGGGTACTACAGCGTATTCATACAAAGTCAAAGCTTCGCTTCTGATATGGGCACAACTAGCGACACTATAAACAGCAGCACCGGAAAAATTCTTAAACAGGAGATAAAAGAGGCTGTGATAACCGTCACGGAGAGAGAAAATTTTAGAGAAAGTATTATTTCACCTCGACTTATATAAGCAAGTCAAAAAAGTATTTTTGGTTGTTTTCATCCCAGTTTCCAGCAAAAGGGAGCAATTGTTTTGGATAGTGAAAATGTACTGTGAATGACAAATATTTTACAATGTGATTTAAATAGAATATATTATCAGTTTTCTGATGAAGTAGATGGTATTGTTAATTAGAAGACTATAAAAACAAGTATAAACTTCTCCATTTTTATTGGTACACTTTCCCACTATTATGTAGGGTAATTCATTCTGTAGAATAACATGGAATGAATTAAGTTCATCCCGTAATCGGGGTCACTTTCATCCAGTAATCTCGAGGAAAGCAAACGTCTGGGAAATAAGAACCCCTATTTTGGGGCACAAATGTTTGGCACTTGAATGTCATCGCACATTTTTGGAAGTGACCGAAGTTAAATGGATTTCTTTCGGTTATTTTTAACAAATGTTTTTAGAAAATCTACCGTAAAGTCTTGCAGTAAAACACAACACTCATGTTTGTTGGTAGTATTTTAATTACACGCAGTAAATAAAAAATTGTGGCCTCTTGTTTCATAGTACAACGATCAACCGCACGAAATAAGATCCAGTTTTTAGAGTGTTTTTCTGGAACTTTCCAAGATTTGTTGATGAGTTTGCAGGAAAACAAATAGTTAAATCGAGGACCATTAAAGTGGTAAAATAAGGATAAAATTCGAGCAGGTTTATGGCGATGTAAGCTAAAAAATTGAATAGATCAAGACCTAGTGAAGGTAACAAGCGGTTATACAGTTATTGGAAAATAATTTTTTTCCGAGCAGGATAACATTTAAAAATATATATAATCAACCAAACAAATAAAAATAATGACTAACTTAGCACATGCACAGAGTGTGGGGTAAAAAAAATTAAAGAAGAGGTAGATTAACGCTCTCTTTTTTGAACAATTATTGATACGTATTAAATCATTTTCTATGCCATATTGTAATGGTATAAATATGGCCGCAAAGTCAACTGAACAATAAGCGTCAAAAGCCGTTACTAGGGACGCGTAATTGGGAATACGAGAGTAAATAATCCAACAGGGGAGGAATCTAGGGACGCTTGGGCAAACAATGAAGAAGGGAGAAAGAGAGAGGCAGTCGAGGGTAACAGACGTGAGGGGAGGAGAGAGAGAGAGAGACGAAACTGGAGAAAAATCGACGTGCGGCTATATACTGAGGAGGGAGATGGTATAGTAAGACCGCGGAAATAGCGGCAGTGGTTTTTGAGTTGCAGCGGAAGTTTAGGAGAGGACGAGAGAGGAAAATAAAATATAGCCGGACGGCAGCGGAGGGAACGAGACTGGCCGCACACGCGGAGGCAGGAGATCCGGGGAGGATAAGTGGAAAAACAATTAATAATTCAAAAAGAAAAAGAACTTTCGCACCCAAATAGCCATCAAATTCATAATAGAAGAGTTTAAATTGTAATTCTGTACAATATCGCACTGAACAATTTTGTCTCTTCCTGGAAACCTACAATAACTAATTGCCTGTTTTCTTTTATAACCAAAGGAATAAGAACATATTTGTTAACCTTATTACCTCCAAGTTTGCATTGTAAATTGGGTCCAATATGATTCCAACTAATAATTGATTGCTTGTGATAATTTAAAAAGAGCCATACTCTCAATATAAATGTATTTGCATGTGTTTGGTGTGTTTAATTGAGTTGTTGTATACGCTTGTCGCATGATTGAGTTTTTTTAAAGGAGGTAAGTTGGGTTACGAAATCTGCATCAAGATTGAGCAGCAGTTGAGAGAAAGGATAAGTTAAAGGATTCGCAGCGTGACGTACAGAAGCGGGTAGCGTTACAATATCAACCCAAAAGCATGGCTTTTAAACAGTCGTACGGAATTAAAAATTTCTATGGAAATCACATATATTTTGTACATTTTAAGAACCCCTAAAAATGAACACAGCCAGAATAATTGCTGTCACATTAAAATTCTATCTTGCAAGAAAGCACCAATCGCATGGCAGTTTCCTCGCTGATCTGTGCAACAGCTAACCAAAGAAGCATTCCCCCAACAAGGGACTATCATAACCGGCAGCCTAGTGCGGTAAGAAAAGATATAAATTTCCTTTGACTTGCCAAGGTTATGACCCTTCCGTCTTCCATTGAAATATATGGGGCTTGAAATTTTGTGAACGATATTTCGCTTTATTTATAGCCCTAGGCATCAATTAATCACAATGGCCAACTACATAAATTTAGCCCATAAGATTATCGGCCCAACTAAATTACGTTAAAAAAAGTATTGATACATCGCACGGTGGAGAAGAGTGAGATATTTAGTATTCAGGGGGAAGTTAATTAATGTATTTTTAAAAATTCGAGGTGAGGAATTTTCTGCTAAATTAATTTCCTAAAAATAAGTCGTCGATAAAATAATTTTTAAGGAAATATTGATGAACTTCTTCCGTGAAACCCAAAACATTTGGTCGATAAACCATGCGTAAAAAATAATATTCCTTAAAAATAATTGACGCGATTATACGCCATCCGACCAAAAGCTCACGGGCAATGGAGAATATTTTTTCAGTAGCGCTTAAATATAACACCAAACGATGAAGGCGGCATAATTTTTCGAAACAAGAAATCTATAGGCAATTTTTTCTTCATAACGCTCATATTTTTTCCAAATGAATGTGTGGAAGCCCATTCTCTGAACGGTCTTAATTGTGTTTCTCATTAAACGGGACTTGAGTGAATTTCGTCGTATTTTTTTAGGCGACTCAATTTATTTTTCTCCCACACAGAGGGGGCTCTCTTCCGAAAACGCTTCCATTAGCCCCGCGTCGATGGTATACGAAGAGAGCTCAAGACTCGCCGCTTCAACACGAAGTCTTTTTTTGTTCCTGAGAATGTTAGGGACGCCGGAGAAAGGGCAGCCGCTCTTTCACTTTCTCCGAACTCAGTCGAGGAGAAAGCCTTTTCAAGCCAAGGATATCGGGGAAATAAATGTACTGTGTTCCGTTAAGTTCCAGTTGGCTGTTACCATAATCATTTTAGCGCACGCGTGTCGTCTGTGTCGTATTAGAATTTCGCAGGCGCAACGACTGAAAATGTTTGACCAAGAAACATGTGGTTTTCTTCGGAGCAGCTGATTAAATCGTTAAAATTGTTGTAGCGGCATTGTACATTGAATCAAATTGGACGCAACTTGAGCAACCTTTAGAGGACCGTAGAACGCACAGACATATCCCTGAGTAGCTATAGGCCTGGAAAAGTCATGGAAACCGGAAATAGGAGAGTAAGACCTAAAAAAAATTGAAAAATAGAAATATTCCTGAAATTTCCTTCCTTCCTCAACAATCCTTTCACAGGTTAAAATCAGAATTTTTTCCCTTAAGAGAGAAGTACATACCATTATAGGCAGAGGCGAATTTTACAGCGGGCGCACCAGGGACGTGCCCTGGGCCCTGACTTCTAAAAGTCTCCCGCAAGACTCCATCTTTACGCTTTTTTTTCTAATGATTACATTTTTTTTCATACGTGCAATATTGATATCGTACAAGTTAACCATCGGTGGGGAAACTTGATAATACTTATATTGGCTTATTTTCATTACTACGCTAAATACTAATTTTCAATGCTCTATAGATATGCCTGGATGCATAGGCCAAGCGCGGATGCGCTACCGTTCATCAGAGCAACAGGATCGTATTTGCTGCCAAACAAAGGCTCTCAGGTAAAAATTATGGTTAACCTATATTGATTTTTTTCCGTATCTCTCATATTTTCCTCTGCGACCGGGGCCTCAAGTGACCTTAATCCGTGTCCTTCGCGTCTTGGAGTAGGGACAGGTTTTTAGTAGCAGTGGGGCTCTAATTTGGTGCTAAGTACTTAATTATGCTCGCCTAAGTACGGAGAGGGCAAAGATGTAAATTGAATGTTTTAATTAAGGTACTCCGAGGTCTCTGAGTCCAAGCTAATCCAGTCGGGCCATGGGCAATTCATATACATATTTATGGAAATTTCACTTTTCGTCGGTTAGTACGCCCGTTTTCGATTGTCTTCTATCTATAACAACACCTCTAACCTCAATATTTAGCCATTTTCATGTTTGGTGAGGTTGTGGAATTTTCAAGAAGTTTTTTACAAATAACACTGTTTCAACGTTAAATATGATCTTTCACCACAAGAAGGTAAGTATCTCTTTGATATTTACTCCTTCTGCACAAACATTAGGATTGATTTTAATCATAAATGTGGTTGTTATTATTCCTAAAACTGATTGATTTTAATCATAAATATGGTTGTTATCATTCCTAAAACTGATGTAGTTCTCCTGGCAGGGGTAGTGTATTTACCAAGAAAATTCTCGAGAAATGGGGGAACTAGGCCAAGTGTTCGGAATAACTGGGTCCCAACTGGCCATGTATTTCTTAACATGTTACTCTTTCTTATGTATTTCATTTGCTCGAGTCGGATATTTTAAGTTATAAATAAGTACGGCCTTACTCAATGCCATGGTTCCTTTCACTGTAATTTTATAACACGATTATTTAGAACACGGACATACGGCCGCGATAAAAATTCTTAAACTTAGAGTAAACAACAGTAGTTTTTGATTAAGAATTTTTTTACACGTACGTAAAAATGTATTTCTTTTCCCTAATAGTCGCAAATTTTCTTTGCCCTCTCCATTCCCTGTAACATTAAGGATTTTTAATCACAGCACAAATCAATAGTTTTTCCATATAAATAGAAGATAAATCAATCCAGAAACCTATGACAATAGCTGCAGTGATCTTTTGGAATTGGTCCATGGGTGATCCAGTTACCTCCAACTTTTAAGGAAACTGGGCCGGCAGAACCTAAAAAATATACTAATATATAAAAGATATAAAGGTAACGAAATATCTTCAATACTCCATTATGCGCTTCTCTGTTTAAGTACAATTATTAATGTTCTCTGTTTATGTATTAATAATTACACATCATGTTTGCAATAATACATTGGCTAATACTTTTTTAAAACACAGCTTTGTAACTGTAACTCAAGATATGGCTGTAAAATCATGATCCATTCACCTCGGTGTACCTTATACACAGGGCTCTCTAAGGTGATTTCATTTGGTGGATAGTGCGTTAGAAGATTTTGGGTCTGTAGCGTCGAGTTTAATGAAGACGAATCTCAGCCATTTCAGGGAGATTTACGAATTTAACAGAGAAGAGCGAAATATCCTTGTCACAGGTCACCCATGTCACGGGCAATCTACCGATATTGCAAGATGGTCAAATGAAAAGCCGTGAAGTAGTAATTTCCAATTAGACGTCCCAGGCGGACGAACGCAACAACTGATACTCACTTAGGATTCCCTCCGCTGAACGTCACAAATGGGACACCATTCATCTCCGAGATCCATGGAATAGGCGCGAACTACGTTCTGAACAGGCGAATGACGGGAAATCAATCATCAAATGGGTGACAATTTCACCTCATTATCGCTGTTTGAATTACCCCCTAGTTGCTGAGACCTAAGATTAATATGCCATTAGGGTGAAAACTTACTTTCTCCTTGAGCGATAGTGGCAGTTTGCCATCCCATTTCATTTGGTGAAAAACTAAAATCTATATTTTACATTTTTTCTAAATTTTGCGGAAGAGCTTATTTTATCTATCAGGACATAATAGACTCAAATCTTTTGGTCTGGCCTTTCAGTTTCGGACTATTCGTCCTCCAAGCGTGTTAATAAAAAACTGCATGGAAATATGACAAAATCTGCCATTTCTAGATCATGATATCAACTGCATCACAACTGATTCAGTACTTTTTTTGGAGAAAAAAAATAAAAAGTCAAACCACACTAGTAGAGCGCGCGCGAAACCCTCCATCCCACTCGAGAATTGGGAAGCTATTGAGGCGGTGGATCGCCGGATCTCCCGACCCGAACATAACGAGAGAACCGCGCTAGAAACCAGCGCAGCAGAGCCCGAAAGCCATTCGTGAGAGAGAATAAATCGGGCTGAGTGTTGGGAGCGGAGCGAGCGGGTTCTCTACTCCGCAGCAGACAACCTAGAACTTGACAGGTTGAAAACTCGTGGTATGCGGTCTATTCCACTGAGCTGAGCCTTAGGAGTCGATGGAGAGAGGGGATCCATTGGGTGAACACATAGTTGGATGATTGATACTCCAGCGCGTCGTGGATTCCGCCGTTTTTAATGTGATCGGAGCGATTTTTGATCGATCAAACGAGGGAGCGAAATGGCGCGCAAAGTGTAATTCTCTGCCACTCCCGAGGGGAAAAATATGTTCTCACGCTTTTACTCGCACACTTATGAAAGGCGGTGGAGGAATGCCTCGCAAAAATCTATATATATAAAAACGAATGTATGTCTGTCTGTCCTGTATGCATTACTACACTGTTGATCCGATCGCCAAGAAACTTTAAGAAGTTATTGAGTACACTCTTGAAAAGGTTTCGAAGGTTTTAGGTATAAAATTTTTTTTAAATCGCGCCCCCCCCCCTTCCAAGGCCCTCTTAATCTTTCTAATAATTTTCGCGCAACAACGCCCGACGGGTAAGCTAATAATGCTAACCTCAGTTTTAATTCTATCGTGCTGAAATTTTGCCGAGTAATAGTTCAAGGCAGGAGGAAAGTTGTAGGCTACTTTAAAATCATCTTAGGGCCCATAAAAATCCCAAAAAGGGGCCCTTAGGTGGTTCGCGGTACGTATCGGGTTTTGTGCAGCGGTTTCATTTTTTACTTTTTTAAATTATTTCCGCTCAAGATAAGAGAGTTGAAATTTTTTTATTAAATGTCTGAAAGAAAGAAGTTTTTAATTCTTTCAATTAATTATCCTTTTCACTTCGTAATTGACTGAAAATTGCGTTTTTAGCTGCACAAACATTTTTCTGTGAAATCAACAATACCATATTCGCTTGACAACCAGATTTCGGTCATTGCTGTTGGAATTCATATTGCTTAGTTGAGCCGATTAGGAATGCTAAGCATTGGGATTTGTGCAGCGGTTAATTATTTCGCTTTTTAAAACAACTTGAACTAAAGGTAGAGAGTTGAAATTCATTTTATCGCATACCCGAAAGCATGATACTACTAAAATTAGTGGTATCATGCCCGAAAGAATGAAGTTCCTCACTTTTTCAATCGATTTTCTTTTACGCATTTTCCTTGACAACCAAATAAACAAACAAAATTAACATTAAATCAAATCTTAATTAACGAAAATGAAATTCTGAATAGCTACTCAACAAGTAAGTACTCGAATTATGTACTTAACTATAATGTTCTTTTAGCCTGGCTGTGCAGGTAGTATGATTACAGTAAAGGGTTTCAAAAAATTGTCTCTCCACTCTATATTAAACAAGTTTTACAAATTATATTGTTTTTATTTTACCATGTTATTTTTTATCATCCTGTCAATTTTTCAGTCATTTGACTTATAATTATTATTGTTCATGGGAGATATTGTCACATTGTTTACTTACTATTGTCTCACAATTGTGTAGATGCTCTGCAGAAGAAAATATTAATTTAATAAAACAATTACTTGAAATGTAGTCTGTTATCACAACTACTTACTAACTCCTCACCTCCTATATAAAGAGTTTTGAAGAAAGTATGATCCCGAGCAACGCCGGGTAATTCAGCTAGTATGCAATAAAAAAGACTAGCTGAAGTCCCAGTTAGATAACAACGGAATCGGAAGAGAAATGAAAAAGAAGAAGATCGGGGCTGGACATGAGGAGGGGAAGAAAAGATGAGGGGGATATCTATATCTACCTCTACATACTACCCTGTGAGCCGCCGCATGGACGTGTGGCAGGGGGTGTTAGAAAACCAGCTGAGTAAAGTTGTAAAGGATAAGGTTTTGGGAGGTGAAATGGTGACTTGTATTATGGGAGTGTATTTGGTGGAGCTCAGTTTTTATTGTGGTCGCTTATTGTGCGCGGAAAGAACGAGTTTTTATATACCTATCTATTCGGCAATGTATCTCCCCTCAGTCACTTCAATATCGCAACTGTAAGAACTGGAGATGAAGTGAGGCGTAAGGATAATATTCTCTGTGTCGCCCTGAAACACACCAGAAGATGAGGTGTTCCAGAGGACGATCACTCTATAAACCAAGAAAAATATGTGGCGAAATTGCCATGAGAAAAATTCGGCCTGGACCGTGAATCGAACCACGGACCTCTGGACCAATGTGCAGACCAATGTGCAGACCACTACGCTATCCAGGCTGCCTAATTCCCATGGCAATTTTGCGCATTGGTCCGGCAAACCAAAGGTCCGTGGTTCCATTCCCGGTCCAGGCCGAATTTTTCTCATGGCAAATTCTTCACAAAATTCACCCGGCATGTTTGAATTTTTAAGAAAAATATGGACAAAATATTTTCATACATCAGAAAATCGAAAGCAGCACCCAGAAATGTAATATACCTAAGAAAAATCTGATGTATTATTATTACTATCGTATGAAACCGCTAGTTTTGCAGTAGTAATGTAAACTCAAAGTTAACTGAATAATAATTTACACATCGTATCGGAGATAAATGGGGGTTAACTTCTCTTACTCATCTCAGAATTATTGTAAAAGTTTTCCTTCACTCTATAATGTGTAATAGCGATCCGTGTTTTCCAAACGTTTTCTAGCCACCGCTATCTTAGGACCACAAAACTATAACCAAAGTCTCCCAATCGCAAGCTTTAAAGTGAATGAATACATGACCAATTCAGAACGACAATAAAAATACATTTAAAACAATGCCGAAGAAATTAATATTTACCTCAAATCTATTGAGATATTTGGAGGGGGCACTACGTCATCAAACTGAGCCCTGACAACCGAAATAAAAGCCATACTGTTTTACCGTGCTCTTTCATTACTTTCCCACGAATAGCACAAAGTAATGAACTGATTAGCTGATGCAATGCATGAATATCAACCATCTGTACTCTGTAGAACTTCCAATACCTTCGATCGCAAGACGATGTCGTCTGGTATTACTTCACCTATGAATGACAGAAGCTCATAATTTTCATTTGATGCTATCTTCTCTGATAACTGTTGCACTGAATATCAATTTTCTTTGGATGATTTCCCAGGAAAGAATCCAATTTGATCTCCGTTTAATTCATTTACTACATTTATTATTAACAAGGCTTGTAGCATTTTTTCCCGAAAAATCGGCACGTACGAGGTGTGTTCAAAAAATACCCGGAATGTTTAAATTTCGCGCGTTTGGAGAGTCCGATTGTCAAAAAAAAAAATTATTGTGTTGGTATACATGCCCCTGAAGTATGACACAATTTTCAGCTGTATTCATTGTTTACTTTATCTGTGGCAACCGCTAAGGTTACACGTGTTTTCATGAGCTCGGCGATTTTCGATTGTTAAAAAAAATGGATCAAAGAATTTGTATTAAGTTTTGCGTAAAAAATGAAATAAAGTGTAACAAAGTTTCGTCACCTGTTATAACTCTTTTGAGCAAATCTGAGTCGACGTTGACTTCATTTAGTGATTCCTGAGCAACTTCCATTCGCCGCTGTTTTTGTTCAAAATTCAACAATTTTGGGACAAATTTTGCTGCCACGCGTTTCATACCCAAAATGTTCGCAAAAATGTCATGGCATGAGCCAATCGATATGCCAACATCATCAGCGACTTCTCTGATTGTGATTTGGCGATCATTCATAACCACTGCCTTCACTTTTTCCACGTTTTCATCGGTTGTTGATGTGCTGGGGCGTCCGGGGCGCTCGTCATCTTCAACGTCTTCACGGCCATCTTGGAAACGCTTATACCACTCGTACACACTTGTTTTTTTCATAGCAGACTCACCATTGGCCTTTGTTAACATTTTGCACACTTTGTTACACTTTATTTCATTTTTGACGCAAAACTTAATACAAATTCTTTGATCCATTTTTTTTAACAATCGAAAATCGCCGAGCTCATGAAAACACGTCTAACCTTAGCGGTTGCCACAGATAAAGTAAACAATGAATACAGCTGAAAATTGTGTCATACTTCAGGGGCATGTATACCAACACAATAAAAATTTTTTTTTGACAATCGTACTCTCCAAACGCGCGAAATTTAAACATTCCGGGTATTTTTTGAACACACCTCGTACTTGTTGTAACAATACCAATAAGTCCTCCATAATAGCTGATACCCATTCCTTTGCCTTTAAAGGACTGATGGAATATCTCACGTAACACATTAATGGTTTACCTTGATTAAACTTCAGCATCTATGATTCAGTTTGTGAGGAGTGAGGAAATTCGCTTACTTCCATATTTCTCTAACCCCATTGCAGTTGTGAAGTCACCAGGTCTAATTATTTATCAAAACGTTCTCTGGATTTCTGATGCGAATTTTGCACGAAAGCCTTCATCAGACAGTCCACATAATTCACCAACGCGTGTGAACAACGTAAGGGTCATATCGCATTCAGAGAGAGCTTAGGAATGGGCTCCGACGGCTTGACCATGTATACGCCGTTGAGAGAATGGGTGGTATTAGAGGGAATTGGACCCTCCTTCGGGAATAAATTTGAAATTTGTAGGCTTGCAATCCCTGGGAGTTGTTCTCGGCACACCTTTAAGCTTACGTATTGCCAAATGATGGAATAATTACGTCTCAAATGATCGTTTAAATCGTAATTCAAAGTATTTTTGGCGTTTTGGCACAAGTGTTCCAAATCATTTGCAGCAGCTAAGCCACGAGTCAAGCTATTATTATTTGTTTAAGGCAACAATTCAATAATTTTCCTGCATTCAAAATTTTAGTACTTTTATGTTCGTCGTAGGGCAATTTCACGAAGCTTGATTGCATGCTTTCACTTATAACCAATTTTGACAGCGTAATTTAAAAAAAAAACTTTTTTTTCACTAAAACCTTGATAAATTTTTTTCATGGGTTTGTATAAATTTGTGATAGATTAATAAAAACAGAAGAAAAATAAATTTAATTACTATTAGCTAAACATCAACCCCAAATAACGATGAATGCTAGAATATGCGATATGAGGGAGCATTCATAGGTACTACATATAAATAACATTATCATACTGATGTAATTATGAACTTTTATGGGTAGGTATCCAACTTGATATATGCATAAATTTGATCCTTGGTTGAAAGTTTCAAAATAATGTTTTCACACAATAAGTGAGAAATTACGGACGTTCAAAAAGCTGTTAAATAATTCACAGAATTTACATCTGGGAGTAGCAGTGATTAGTTTATATGTTTCAAAAAATACTAATAATGCATTATCACAGAGAGGTCTTCAGGAAGTTGACTCAGAGGAATAATTATGGTTATATTGATCTTTACTTAAAACGGCAGGTAAAATATACAATGCAGTATAAGTCTTTCCACAGGCCACTCTTCGCTGAGCATAATCTATTGTTTTAGAAATTTGTAACTTTGGTTCGCTTTTTTTAGGTGATCAAAAAAAAGTGAATCTTATTAGCTTCATATTCATCCAATTTCTGCCTTTATGCAAGGTGTTTCCCCTATTTCCACTTCAATAATGTTGGAATCGACCAAGAGAAACGACTCGTCGTGAAAAAATTCAATCCTCGACCATTATGCCCCAGGCGTCCAAGAAATTGCTTCATTTTTTTTTAATTTCCTGCCCACCCGATGGCTCTATTTTCTTCTCGCAATCTTCATTCCCAATCTTCCGTCCGTATAGCATGCTTAACCTTTGACCTTTCAGCGAAGTAACGACCTTTGACCCACAAGTACGAGATTCCGATAAAAATTCCAACAAGTAATCGAAGGTAAATTCATATTGCACATCTATAAAGCATAATCATTAGCTTAAAAGTATCCAACTATCGAGAGAATTGCCCAATTTGCTCAATTAAAGCTCAAATAAAATACCTTTTTACTAAGAGGAGTACATTTTGTCATGAACTTTTGATAAGACATTTCAGTTGAACGTCTATGGCGCAAACTTTCCAGCTGAAGCCGAACATTCAAGAATTTTGACAAAAAATATTTTCGCAGGAGTTATTGTTTGCATTTAATTTTCTGTTCACGCAATTTTCTCTTGACAAACTGTATAATCTAAAGGTTTTATCCATTCCTGGGGCGCGTTACCAATCATATTTTCATTGGACTGCGTTTCTTTTTTTACCAGCGCTTGTTCGAAACCCAGAATAGAGATAAATATATGCATGAATTTACCCTGAGTCGAGTTTATAATCGGTAGTAAGAAAGTAATCAATGAGAAAACTGAAAAGTTGAAGAAAAAAACTGGGCAAAATTATTTAACACAATAATTCAGTTCATTTCCAATACAAAAGAGCGCTATGGAGACCAATACCATCACAAAGTACAACCTTTAGAAATGCTTTTTCAGGAGAGCCACCACTATAAATTTGAAAATATCCATGATAAATAGGATAAAAGAGCACTCAGGTGATACTCAAGCTGCTACTAAAAGTTTCTCGCTTCCCAATTTTCAGTTTTAACGAGTTTCCATTGCAATCAGATCCGTCAAGGCCCTGAGGGCTATTTAGATTGCTTGGCAAGAATGAACTGGATCTCGGTGAAAGGCGCGTACCACCAAAAACCTCATGTTTCTTAAGTACCAAAAACTTAATTTCGACCGTTTTCTTGGAGCTTAATGTATAATCCATCTCATTACACGATAAAACGTGTGGCTTACTAACAGAGAGAAAAGTTTTTCTCGTCATTACAGTGCAGTTTGACTAAATATTCGTCTCACATTTTTTTACACGCAGCAGTCTTGAAGTAAAGAATTACTTTAGCGAAAAAACACATTTTTACGAAACCACTCCCAGATAAATGAACACACTTTCTCGGTATATTAAGAATTAATTTCTCATTTCGAGAAAAAACGAAGATAATTATTCTTCATCGCTGTATTCCCTCTCACGAGATTCTCGAGAGTGCCACAAACCACGCACATGGTGGAAGTCGACTCTCAGAGGCAGCGGCAATTTCCACTATCTTCTTACCCATCAAATACAACCAGATTTCTCTTTTCGTATGCCTTAATGCCATTTCCGCACAACACGTATGCGCACAGTATCTAAATGTTCTCTAATAGCTTCACCTCATTTGACTATCATTTATTCTCCAATATATTACACAATAAACTGACTTGCCTTTAATAGAATCAGTGGATGCCAATTCCCGACTTGGACTATAGAAGGGTCTTAGATGCACAGTTGGAAAGAAAACTAATGTCTTGCTAAACAACAAAATTCGCGCCTGCTTTAGAGTAGTATTTCATGATTGTTAGTCAAACAAAATTGTAGACGAAATTTCAGCTCAAGATGACTATTTCATACTTACGTAATTACGCTCAGTGAATATCTAATCTGCTTCTGCACAAAGCAGTTCAGTAGTCACTATGTCAGTCTGAATTTTGTCTACGCGTGATTACCTCTAAAATTCTTTTTTCCCATCTCTCTGCACATAGCCAATTACTTTCCCAAATAACTACTCAATTTCTTTTACGATATTTCACTAGCTTTTGAAAAAACATTAATTATGATCATTTCCATCACATTGCGTTCATGTAAAAAAATCTGTGAAACTTCATGCTTCATTCAAGATCATTCAAATCAGATACATACGGGCTCTTCAGAAAATCCCGCAATATATTAAGTAAACACAATGTCAAAAAATAAACGAGCCGCTATAGAAAGTCAGGGTGCTTGGTTAACAGAGTTAATTAAAATTTTCATACATAAACACTAAAAACATGGCCATTTATCAAAACACTAACACCGAGGAATGGCTTCCTCGCTGATAACTCAAGTAATAATACCTATTTTATGGCTTAAGGGATCAAACTTGAATAAAATTGATGCCGAAATGCACCTTTCAAGTCCAATCGTTTGCGTATATTCTCGTAAGCTATAAATGGATTAACTCCAAAACAAAACTATAAATTTAATATACCTATGGAACTCACATGCATGCACATTAAAAACGCATATTTCAACAAGGTCTTGTGTCACACAGAAACTTCTAAAGAATAATTGAGATCTCACTGCTACCATTACATTTCCGAGAAATTTATATTCCGTTAATCCAAACTTGGATCTCCAATTTGGCAAATTAATTGTGTAATTTGAGTCCATAGTGACCTGGTCCTAGGCAGCGAATCTAATGATCAAAAGGAGGGCTTTTCCGCCACCAGGCGAGGCTCAGTAATTTTTCTCTCTCGAAAGATTCTAGTTTGAGATATTTATCTTTCTGGACTCCATTTAAATTTAAAAGCAGATAATGCGAAAAAAATATCTCCGGGCACAGTCAGTTCTGTCGGTGCCTAATGATGATTTTTCTCTCCTGCTCAAAAGTTCACCCCGCTGAGTACGAATCTAATCCCTTTAATTTACTTTAAACCAAGTTCCCTATTCGGCTTTAACGTAAATGATAATGAGACTGGATTCGTGTAGACGAGAAATGTAGATTACCTACAATTCTACATACCTACAATTCTTTTGCCTAATAATCGGCATTAAAATGAAGAATTTGCTGAAACTCATTTGTCTTCTGAATAATAATTAAGGGAAATAACGTTTTAAGGGATTATATTCATTCTGAATTCGTTCCATTTTGTTTCGTTGAGGGAAACACACACATTACCATAATTAACATTGGTTGAAGAATTCTAGAGGAATGATTATTTATATTTGATGTATGTTGAATGTAATCGAGGAATTTGGAAAAAATATTTGAACCAATGACAAAATGTAATATTTATGAAGTATTTTTTGTTCATATCAGGTCCTAAACTTCAACTGTATATAGGTTTGACAGCCTGAGGGGTTGAATTTGAATCGTTGAGATAATCTCCATCTCGTAACTATGGAGTCACGTGGGAAAAAAAAGAACGGTTGGATCTTTTAGTGAGGTTTAGCCACTCGGTTGGATAAGTGTACGGGCTTAATATGTTGTTTATTGTGTCTTTAATCGCGATATTCTACTCCATCAACAAGACTTGGGAATTGGGAATGCTGCGTGAAATTTTTACGAGTGGTTGAAATGCACCAAAATTGCGAACACTGCGTAGTTGCACCTCTTGAATCCTTAGTTACGTCATCGACATTATCCCTAAACTTTTAAACACAACAACTCTGGACGTAAACGTAGCGTAGAATCTAAAAATATACCCGCGTTTCTGCAGCAGAAGTACCACTTGGTGCCGCGTGGACACTAATTAAGGGGTAGAGGTTCACAGTGAGACAATAGAATTGATATTTCAAAGAATGAGATTTGACAAGTGGTGATCTGGTGAAATATGGGGAATAATTTGCAGATTCAACCCGTTATTTGTTTTTTTCCATTAAAGGTAGATGGATAGGGCGCTTGCTATGGTGGCCAATGCTAGAAGCTGTAAAGAAAGTAGGCGTGGCCTGTCCGCCATCTTTGTTGACCCAGATTTTCCTTTAGCGCCAATGTGCTGGCGCACTAATTATGCGGTGCTACGATGTTTTCCTTTGATGACTTACTCGAAATCAGTACCTGATGCACTTACATCTTTAATTTCCATTCTCCTTGCATAAACATATTATGTATTAATTTAGTACTAATCCATAACCTCGGTGAAAACTGAGGAAAAATCGAATGTAATCCATATAATGATCAGACAAAATATGTTTCTTGAGTTAGTTGCCGGAAATTTCAAACAGATGGTGGATATTCTTGTTATATTTTTCGCGAATTCGTCCTGTTCGTCCTGCTATCCATAGAAATGTAAGGAAAGAGCAATGATAACAAATATATGTATCATTTTGGTTGCCTGAATACAGTTTGATGACTCAAAGCCCTCTCCATCCACCTCAATTGGTTTTCCTAGGAACACACTCGCCTGTTTTTTTTTATTTTTACGCAGCTGTTTTAGGTAAGCATAAGTATTTTATAATCTTGTCTTTAATCACGTATTTATATTTAAGGAATATTTATGAATTCTGTGAGAACTACCGTGAAAATTGACGAAAATATCGGGAGAATAAAAACCGCCAAACTTAATTTTGCTCACGAAAAGTAGTACTCAATGTATTCCACTAGAGGGCAGCACAATACAAAATAAATAATAACTGAATGCACCAATGGCAAACAAGAAGAAAAGGGACATTTCTAACTGCTGATATCTACCCTCATTAAGGGATTATTTGTTTTTTCATCGTTCTCTTAGAGTGCATTGATAGATAGTACAAAAAGAGCACATAACGACAAAACGTTAAATGTCACAAATCAATTCGTTTCACTTTCTCATATCTCCTCTCTTAACCCCACCATTCCATCCTCCCCATTTCCAATGCAGTATATTTTCCTTTTTACACTTATTCCCTTATCTCTCCCCCTCTTCACCATTCCTTCTGACAAGTCATGTCCTGGCACTGGATTCCTTTACTTTGGTTCCATCATTTCTTTTCAACATTTATGCCGAGGAAATGGCAAGCCAGGCATGGGAAGAGCTTGAGGTTGGAGTCAAAGTAGGAGGGCATCTTATAAAGACGGTTAGATTCGTGGACGATCAGGCGTCGGCTAGTGGATCTCAGAAGAGACTGCAAGCTTTGGTAGATGCTTTTGAAATACAGTGCGGGATATTCGGAATGAAGATAAATCATGAGAAAACAAAAGCAATGAGATTCTCTAGGACAAAGAAAGCTAGGCCAGTAATTAAAGTTGGATGACAGAAACTCGAGCAAGTAGAGCAATTTAATTACTTAGGTAGTACGCTAGAGGAAAACGGACATAGTGGCAAAGACATACGGAAGAGAATAGCGCTAGCTAAGGAGGCGTTTAGCAGTAGAAGAGAGCAGATGATTGAACCTTGGATAAGGATGTGAAGAAGAGGCTAGTGAAGAGCTTGATATGAAGCGTAGCGTTGTATGGGGCAGAAACGTAGACCCTCAGAAAGGAGGACGAGAATAGGCTACAGGCATATGAGATGTGGATGTGGAGAAGGATGGAGAAGGTGAGGTGGACGGAGAGAAAGACTAACGAGGAAGTGCTTGAGATGGTGGGCGAGGAATGGAGAATTTTGAATGAAATCCGGGATAGGCAGGGTAGATGCTGAAGAGCGTATTAAAGGGCGATGGGTTGCTCAAGAGTGTCATAGTGGGAAGGATGTTGGGCAAGCGGGGAAGGGGAAGAAAGAGAATAGGTTTCATGGACGGGATGAAGAAGGGCAGATCGTATGCTGAGGCGAAAAAGGATATACAGGAGAGGAATGGGAACCTGAATGTAAAGAGGACGGGAGGAGATTCTCTGACATTCAATACAACCCACCTTAATCGGTAGAATACTTTTTAAAAACTCTTGAGACATTAATTGGTTACTTAGGGCTATGGGCGTTTATCGAATTTATTGTAGTTTTCACCGGGAATGCGGATTATTGATAAAGTAAATAAATAAAAACATAAATAAGGAGACTGCATTTTAAAGAAATCCGTGATGCTTATTTCTAGTAAGCTATCGATAGAAAATATAGCAAAATTCAAAATTAGTGCGTCGGTCCGTAAGCGCTAGGATAAAATCGGGGTCAACAAAGATGGCGAACAGGCCACGCCCAATGTTACAGCTTGTAGCATTGACCACCATAACAAGCGCCCTCTCCATCTACCTCAATGGTTCGGCCATTGTGTTAAGCTCAAATGAATAACAATTAACAAACTGCGCGAATGCCACCCGTTTCCGTCACGTGAGGGAACGATGAGCGCGACCCCTCCCTTACAAATTTCAATCAAGAAGAAAATGAACTCTTCAAGGCCGGATTTATCTTCCCTCACAGTTGGACCTTGGGTGCGTATCTTTAACCGGCGTCCTAAGCATAGTGGTAAACCCTTTTGTTTGTTTGTTCTCACCCTTTACTCCACACACCCATTCCCAGACTTTCGATCACTTAACATTCTCCTTTCTTCCGCCTCTCCTCTCCATTGAATTCCCTCATCCCATCCCACATCGATCCTTTTGCACTTTCCACAAAATCCTTTGTAAGCCTTTCTCTTTCGCATCTTTCACTTAAGTGGTCATTACCCAATTTTTCTTTTTTTATATTTGCAAAATTTTTTCTTGTATCCTTTTGTTAAATTTGCTTTTATATGTCCTTAAATTTGTTTATTGTAACATGGCCACTATAAAATGACTGTATGTGGTTTTCTTTCTTTGTAATAAAATAAATAAAAGTAAAAACCACTAAAAGATGACAACTTCCACCGAAGTTCTCAACTCGTCCGACAGGTTGGCAATGGCAAAGTTTTCAACTATGCTTTAATGGAGACTTTTGCGGGAGGAAAAAGTCTTCGAATCACCTCCATGAAATTGCACTCACGTCTTTCCTCCCGATCCTCTGAACATCCCATTCCGACTGTCATTCTGTCTAGAGTTCCGTCCCACGCGGATCCCCCGCTGCTGCCACCTACGTCGGACGTCGACACTCCATTAAGTTTCTCTCCTTTTATCGATACCCACACATCACACTCACCCTCTCAACAGATTTCCCTTCCCAACCTTTCCATCTTCCCTCTCCCCTCCCTTTCCAGCGATTGCTGGAGATGGAGTGTTTCTTGGGACCACGCTCTCGAGGCGAGACACCTCTTCCGTTCGATCACCAGGGGATTTATTCCGGACCGTTTCAAACTTTTTAAGGACGAGGGCGGGAGAGGATATTCCACACACATCACTCGATCGAGGTGTTTCGTCACCTAAAGCCCAGGAAGATATCCCGCTTCCTCGGCACTGACGCAAGGATTAAGCGCTACGTTACTTGGCACACGTGAGAAGAATTTTATTATGTGCAAAATAAAATATGAATCGAAAAATACCAGTTATACGCACGGGCTAAGCATTTTACGCAAACTTTAAATGTGAATGAGGGCAGAATTATTGAAATAGAGCCATGTCTAAACAAAAACTAAAAAAAATGGTCCATAAAACAATAAATCCAAATTCAACTGACATTTTTTTATCTTAGTGCAACTAGAAGCGGCTTGATTTTGTAATTTTTTTGCCGCGTAACTGAAAACTTTCGTTCCATTATTTTTTCTACTCTTCTATTTCTTTACACTCCATTTTTTAGTGATCTTCCACAAAAATAGCATGGCCAATGGTTCGTTTTTATTTGATAACTTTACTAGTAAATAATTCCCTGTTTGCATTACTAGCTACCAACCACTGTGCAAAATTTGGGCACTTTGACCCATATTGGCACATGCCTTCAATCATCATATCTGACGTTTATTACTTTCGATGAGCACCATATTTTTTTCCCATCAGTACCGGTCATTTAAAAATGATAATGAATGATTACTTGACAAGTGTAACTACAGTACATTCGATAGGTAGGAAACACCTAATGCATTTAGCTAACTAACTAAAGTAAGTTTACCGCAGTATAAAAGGTTACCTGGGTTGGAGCTGAATGGGTGTTCGAGTAAGTAATTCTAACCCTGTTGATGGATTATCATTGTATAAAACTAGTACTGCACAACATGTATAAATGTACCAACTATGCCAAAATTTTATTAAAAAATGTCAGTTTTATGCTAGCTTAGGAGATAAATTCCCTACGCACTCAAATTACGCCCCAAATTAACGTACGCAAACAAATGTTGCGGTTTTTTTGTTTAATATTCAAATGGATGATGGCTAATATTTAGTAATCACTGTTGTTTTGCTAATTAGTTGTAGTTTTTAAATTAGCCTTTATGGATTCGACTAATGTTAACGAAACGCCGGCAAAGATTATGACTAGTTAATTAAGAATGACCTAAACTCCATAATTAAAATAGTTTTACATAAATTGAAGCAGATCTACTTTCTGCAGATTTGGTAAATTTTTTATCATGCTTCAACAATGCTAGGTGGTCATCATAAGGGGATAAGATAAGGGAGAGATTGAACTGGCTAACAAATTCTTTTTTTTTCTGCGCGAGATAAAGCACTGCGAATGCAAGTCACCGAACTCCGTAGCATAAGTACTTAAAACGTGCAACATAGATATTTCCGGATAGAAATTATATGTACATAAATAATGAAGCACGTACAAATATTGCGGGAAAAATGGGTAGATTTCCTGCTTAGCTTTCAAAATCCAGGGTCGCGAATGAAGAGTATACTGATGGTTATTTCTCATGTTTCATTTTCATTGAGTACCATATTTTACATCGAAATCCCAGTGAAGTGGATATAACGTGTGGAGGTAATCATTCATGCTTTTCAGTATTTATTTACTGTCCTTTATTGGAGTCTGAGTGATGAGTCTGGAGTGTGTTTGAATTTGATAAATACCTATAATTGTCGGGGTCTTGACTGATAATTCACACTCACAGATATATAACTTCCTTTCCAACCTACGCCGTAAGTAGTAATACAGTTTGTATCAATAAAAAAGGGAAAATATTCATTATCCGAATACAAGACTACGGTCATCGTTCAAATGGCGACATAGATATATTGCGTAAGATACGTAGTCTTAACTATTGCACATCGAAGGACACTATACCAATGAATGTCTATCATGAAATCATTGGGGGTCGGGTTGGTGTGGTGGCTAGAGTACTCGCCTACCACACGGGCGGCCAAGGTTCAAATCCCTGCGGGGGAGGATGTTTTTCAGAGGAAACCGATCCCTACTTGAGAGTCTTGTGGAGGGCACTTCAAGTACAGTACTCCGTCTGTCGAATGAGACGTTAAACCGTGGTCCTCTTGGCGCCTATCGTTAAGAGTAGGCTAATGCCGACGCCGGGTTTCCATCCACCCTTCCTCCCTTACCTATCCCCTATGGCGCAAATGACCTTAGCCGTGCGTCGGTCGTCTCCCCAAATATCCAATCCAATGAAATCATTGAAATCAACTGTGCAAGTGGGTTATTTTTCAGCTTGCCAGTAGGCGAGAGTGTAGTGCAACGCCCAAACAGCGTAAAAAGTTTATATTAAATAGTTAACTGGAATTCAAGTACTACAGAGGCATCATATGACCCATTTGTTGGAGGGGTAACTGCATTAAATATCCCATACCTACGGAAAAGCCATGAGGGTGGAGGCTCATGGTAAGGAGAAGAGCAAAATTTTTGGGAGTCCGGCAAATTATATTTCACACAAAAAACCTTTTCCTTTAGAATAAAGTAAAACAAATGCAAGGCAATAAATAATGTAATCAGTCTTTTTGTAACGGA
This sequence comes from Ceriagrion tenellum, assembly GCA_963169105.1. Taxonomy (NCBI): domain Eukaryota; kingdom Metazoa; phylum Arthropoda; class Insecta; order Odonata; family Coenagrionidae; genus Ceriagrion; species Ceriagrion tenellum. Next base: position 130,195,710 of record OY720636.1, on the reverse strand, counting down.
ATAGAAATAATGGAATATCAAATATATTTGGGTCCAGTTTGCACCAGTGGAATCGTGTCCAACTCCCATTCTGAGGGTCGCCGATTCGAGACCAAGTTTTGGAAAAAAAATTGCCGCTGGCGGTTACCAACTATTACAAGCTACCCAAATTTGACCCAACTACTGAGAGGCAACTGTCTCAGCAGAAGGTTATGATGGCATAGATCAAGAAGTTCTGACATGTATCAACAGTCACAGTCGGCCGGAGTACTGTGATGCGGAGGGCAAAGGAAAAAGCACCACATTAGTCTCCCTAGAAGTTGCAGTCCCAAATCCTAACTCTGCATGGCATGATGGCATTCCTCCTGGTAAAATATTCCGGAGGTAAAGTAGTTCCCCAATCGGATCTTCGGGTGGGGACTACTGGGACGGGTACATTGATCAGAAAGGAGCATGGAATAGGATAGGAACATGAAAAATATAATTATGCGCCACATCGACCAAATTTCATGACAGACTTGGAAAAATTGTGGGAAAATCTTGAGGATTCGAATGTTCTTACGCAAATTTTTTATCATCCAGGCCCACGTTTTTGCAATCACAGTGATGTTTTTCTTTATCGGAGAAATGTAACTCTCTTGAAACAAAGTAGTATTAGTTTTGGAACCAAATATGCTGTAGCTTAGGTCAACGGGACAAAGGAACATTACTTGAAAGAAAACTGACGTGAAAGCTTATGATAAAAATTATATGAAACGACACCCTACTCAAATTTATAGGGTAGCACGGTCCACTTCAGCTAAATGGGAAAAAGAAAACTTTTGTTTGGTATAAATAAACAATACAATAAAAGGTTTCCAGAATGGCTAGTGTCACAAATTTTAATTCGGACATCATTAGACACGCTACTAGAAGATAAGAGGGCATTACGATAAATTCCAATCATTTTCACCATCAGATACGTGGATCAGGGTAAGAAAGAACCAAATGAAAGAAAATATCTTAATATATTCCTTAATATATAAAAATATTCCTTATTCTGGCCAAGATTCTGTTTGTCGTTTATCTGCAAAGTGGATTATTTTTTATTAGAACATTACTGAGAATGATAATATCAATTCAAATGGACATTTTACATAGCTATGATTTAAAATAAGCACAGCAGAGGTAGTGTTGTTATTTATAATTGCCAATATTTATTGCAAGACGTCGGTTATGTATGAAGTATTCTCCGATAGTTGGTTGAAAATAGGTACACCAAGACCGTTCAACATCTCGATTGTCTTCCTCCATCCCTTTTCAATACCGATAGAGAAGCATATATATGAAATTGAGAGATCGTGCAAATAAAAAACCCTGAATTAAACATACTAGCATCTACAGTTTTTTAAAGGTGAATTTAGAATTAAAGTAATGCATTGTAAGTCAAGAAGGACCACAATATTGTAAAGGAATTAATGCCTAAAAATGATTGAGATATAGATTTAACTGTTATCGGCGGGTAAATAACTGCGACAATTTATATTTTTTAAATTTCTATAAACATTTTCATATAACTTTACCTCAGAAATAACACAATTTTCAGATGAAAAATTATCACACTATTAATAACTAATAAATTCAGGCTTCACTTTGTGGAACCTCTCCATATCGGAAATCAAAACATTCAAGTAATGGTCCACTAATATTTTTATTATTTACGACCCGGGTTTCGTCACGTAATGACATCTTCAGGTCCTGAAGATATCATTACGCGACGAAACCCGGGTCGTAAATAATAAAAATATTAGTGGACCATTACTTGAATGTTTTGATTTCCGATATCACACTATTGATCACCACTCAACTGATTAATTAAAATAATATATATTTTCTTCCATTAAGCTCTCAGCACAATAACCGAGTCCATTTAGGGTGAAAAGTACCTCTTTGATGAGCACAGCGGTGGTTAAGATAATAGTCGAGAACGTACTCTGGTGACGGCTAGATGAGGAGAGCCATTATCATCGTAGGTCGTTCAATCAATCCTAAGATTGATTAACTGCAACCCTCCATCCTTGCCTATCTAATTCTACTGTCGGTGCAAAAATTATGTAGACTCGAGTTTGGACACTGATTAAAAATGAACCGTGGTACCCACATGAATGCAAGTTACACCACATTTTAGCTTGTTTTATTTTACGTTTAATTGTGGTTGTCGATTATTTTTTTAATTATTCTCTCGATTTTTTATTCCGGTGAGAACAAAAAAAGTGCCGGTTTTTTTTGCCGTTTTCGAACAGAGCGCTTTCATTGACATTTAAAAGCGAAGAAACTAGAAGTTTAATCGCAATAAACCTGTAGTATTGTGTTGGTAAAACATATTTAAATGTATCTTTAAACGTTTAGTTCTTTCTAATGTGCCATAAAAAGTTATTAACAAGTTTATGAAACAACTTTTTCTTGGTTAGGAAAAGTCGTAGAAGCAAGATCTTGGTCTTGTTTTGATGCTCCTTAAAGCAGCATTTAATAACAATTCCCATCGTAAATTCACATTGTGATATCGACTTTTAACGATTTAATAAAAAACCGGCACTTTTTGTTCTTACCGGAATAATAAATCGAGAGTAACGTAAAAATTATCGGCAACCACAGTTTAACGTAAAATAAAACAAGCAAAAATTTGGTGTAACTTGCATTCATGTGGGTACCACGGTCCCTTTTTAATCAGTGTCCAAACTCGAGTCTACATAAATGTTGCACCGACAGTAGTTCCCTTACTTCCTGGTATCTCTTTCTATGTAATTTCCTCTTCATTTGGTCCACGGACTTATTTCTGGGTCTTCCTCTGGGGATTTCCTTACTATTTATCCTTCAAGAAGAGCCATTAAGCATGAATTGCTGGATTTAAGTCAGTCCATGCTAGTGCATTATCCAGGGATCACCATCAAGGTTTCAAACTCCATTGAAATTTACCAATGATTAAGTATTTAGAAATGCCAAATTACCACTGCGCACAAATTCAGCCGTGCCCTCCTTGCATGATGAAATTATGTTCCTTCTTTTGCCTTTATCGGTGGGATCGTCCAGTACTTCAAAAGAGCGTGGGTGAGTGACTGGCCGAGATTTCTGCAAGCAGCAAATTCTTCCGCTCAAGAGAGAAAAATAAACTTCTCTTCACGAGGCGCGAGCTCAGACGCAGGAGAAGGAGGAAAGGGAAAGCGAGAAGACACCAGTAGGCGTTGATCGGCCTCAGGGAGCACTGATGTGGAATTGGCACCTCGCCCAATATCGACAACAGGAGAGAGCGAGGGATATAGAGAAGGTTGGAGAGGGACCTTTGCAAAGAGTATCCAGGAACCATTTTTCTCCATCGGACATAAAAGAATGGGCGGTGAAAACCAGAAGAATGGGAGCAAAACATTGTAGAAAACCATTGTGTAGCCAAAACTGCAAACGCACACCTTCAACATGCCATCATTGAATCATATCATGAAGATGGCTGGAACGAGTTTCGTTAGTGAACAGATTTGCGTGCAAATCTTGGTTCATGTACTTATCATTCGTATGCATGAATAAACATGATTACTTGATTAAGTACGCCACGAAATGTGTAAATGATTGATGATGAATTCAATTTTTCGAGAATTTGGTGAGAATTATGAGTTTGATGCCTCGTTTTAATGAAATGATTCAATGATGCCCATTCATAAATGTGTGTAGGTATACATTTTTTTATACATTTGGCTGAATGTAACCGAATGAATAGGCAAAGGTATTTTTAAGGAGCACTTATGGCGGTAGGATGTAATTATGGGCAGTCTCCTTGTCCTGACGATGAGTAGGAAATGTGAGGTAACAGGATTATCCTATTGTCTCCACTGTCATTACTGGGTGAAATAATATATCCTGCCTTTAAATCACTATGACCATAATACAGCCGTTGACCAGGCATTGATAATTACCTCAATCATGGATGCAAAATTCTATGAAACGAAAAGCAAATACGACAGTTAGATGAGTGAACAATAATATTTCTTTTCTTATTTCTGCTCTCTTCCGTCTTCCTTCTCTGTCAGCTTTGTTCTTTTCTTACATGCTCTCAAAAACCCTCTTACATATTCCTATCGATCTTTGCACATGAGCAAATGTAAGAACACATGTAAAAATGTATGTTATCGATAGGGAACGATACTTATTAAGAAATAAAACTTACCATTGCCAACGGATAAGGTCGAACGGAAGTTAGTGATTTTCAAAAGATTACATACCTGAAAGTAGAAGAAAAGAAGTAATCATTAGTTAGGCAGCCGTAAGCAAGTAAACATGGAGAATGCAATGTAATGAGTACTATTTAAATTGCATATTGTTTCAGAAACACTTTAAACTCAAAATCGCCGATGAAAAGACTGAGCATATCTCACCAAATGCGCGGGAGTGTGCGGCGAGTGAATTTAATACCAAATCAAATAGTAAGATTGAACCATTATCTAGTCCCAGTCCAAAACAAATGAATGTCCTAAAATAAGTGGCATAGCCTTACTCATTATACCATTAAAAGTAATGGAACGCCCCATGATAATATATTTAACGAGAATATGGATGGTTTTCCCTCTAAACAGACCACATTCACAGAGCGCAGGGCAGGTACAAGATAAAGAAAGATGTATTGTAGCGGCAATAATATTATAACATGGATCGATAACCTACCAAAGGTGGTCCTGAAACCTATACATCATGAAAATGTTTATCACAGTTGCAAAAGTTCCGAATTTTATTATGATTAACGATTTATTTTCACGAAACCATAAACTTTAAATAAGAGTAAATTTTTCAAATTAATTAAGAATTACATTTGCCGACATTAAATCCAAGCCGCCATTATTGTTCAGAGGTTGGCCGGCTTCCTCGCAATGATGATGAAATATGCATATAGTCTTGGTTTACTCTGTTCTATTTTTATATGAAGAAATAATTACGTTGATTTCATACCAAAATATTGACTTAAATTTGGTACAGTCGAGAAGAGACGTCTTGTATAAAAATCAGATGTTATGTAAAATGGAAGTGGAAATAAATCCATAAAGTTCCATTTTTTTATGATAATCTCGAGGAAAGAGGCTGTTAAAAATAAAAATGATTTTTAAAAAATCCTTTATTTTCCATTAAAAAGGACGTCACTTTTTTATTCCTCCTTGTATTTTCCCGGCTGCAAAAGAGCATTCCTTTTTGTCTTTCACCTTGGCTGCCATTTCGATTTGGACCTGTGTAGCCACATTGAATCGCAATGACGATAGTCCACTGACCGAGAAGTTCAACCAACCCCTTTTCGCTATCAGCGCGTGATCCTATCGGATAAAAGAAAGCAAAAAACCTGAAGCCCGTGACTTTCAATGAGCAACTACTAAAAGTCCGTTCCTTTTTCTCCGAATATCTCTTTCTTCCGTCTTCAAAACTTGGATTTTTCTGACAATAAGAATGTATCCTTGTGGCTTGCCTCAAAAACTACGGCCTGAATTATGATTAATTTCAAGCTATATTTCCTCCTCAAAACTTTACTTCGACTGTATTTTAATTCTCCTTCACCGTAACGCTCATTAAAAGTGAATTTTCAGAATATATCGGAAGTAAGAACAGCAATCGCACTTTTTCACATTTTAACATTGTAAGTGCTACACATTTCGACTCATGGAGACATAATCAGGCTTCAAACATACACTGATTAAAGAAAACATGGGGGAATATTCGATTGTTGTCATAATTACGACGTACTCCCACTACAAAACGTCTGAATCTGTTGGACTAATTATAAAGCGGGAGAATGAATAATGCTGAGCATTTTAATAGTATGAACTCGAGCTAGAAAAGTTATTCATTATTTTACTTTCATTCTTCAAGTCCCTGATGAATTTGCAAAGCGTTCATAAGCTGGTTTCAAAAGACATGTTACACAGATTTTAACGTACAGCTATAGGTTATAGCTTCTGACTTGAAGAAACCAGCAGGATGGATGGAGAAACTGCCTTCCCCATTAGATAACACATGGAGATATACCCGAGAGCTGACACTCGACAATATTTTTTTTTGCTGCCGGACGATTCTGTTGGCCCGTATGTCCCCGGAATCCCGATAGGCTGCTAAACCTGTTATCAGGTTTTCCAGGGACCGGACCAACAGAACTTGACATATATCCATGCCCTGGGTGGTGAAAAACCCACCCAGGCGGGACTCGAACCCGCGACCCTCGGTTTAGCATGCGAGGACTTTACCCCGCCGCCACCGGGGCCGGCGGTTATTATATTATGAAGTTATTCATCCGTGGTATTCTTTATTTTGCCATAATAGTATTCTGCGGATTCTTAACTGGTACGGCACTAATCAGATGTTCACTTGATATTTTTACAGATTTCATTTGTGGTTCACAAAGTGATGTGGTATTGTGACGAAAGAGTCGATTCTGTAGTCACAATGAGTAACAAAAAGTATTCCTCAACGCTACATTAATACACACAACATTGAAACAAGGATCACGGTATTATTATTATTTTTTTTAAATTTTTATTTATTTTTTTATAATAATTCTTTATTAATCTCATATTGAAATACATTGGTCACAAAATAAAAGAAATAAAAAGACAGAAAAGACATACGGACTATCCATTGTACAAAAGATGTAATACACTTCACTCTATATGACATATACACCTATGCATTAAAAAACATGAAAAAAAGAAGAAAACCTCAAGCAAAGTAGATAGTTTCATGAATATTTTTAAACCTTAGGAGACCCTCTGAGCCACAACAGGCTCATCAGAATTAGCATCGAATCAACAAATTATAACAGCAAGAAACTGCCGAATGAAATCTGCATAAAGATCTGATAAATAGTTTCCATAATATTTTTCTGATGAATAAAAAAAATGCTGCTAATAAGTTTACTCATTGATAAAGCCAAACTCATTTCTCTCTTGATCAGCTAGCATTCTATCCGACCTACTGATTGTAGTACTTTGCTCAGCTCTATTGAAGACGAACATACGTTAATAAAAAAATGAAATCGCCTGATCCTTTTATGACATCAACAGCTAAAAACGTATTGCGCGTTAAATTCACCACTCAACAGACATTAAAGTTCGCGGGCGAAGTGTTTCGGAGAAATTAATGGAATGAACGATCGTCCGGTAAAGGAAATGGTAGGACAATAATTTATTTCAATGCAAAATGAGCGAAAGATTTTAAGAAAGCATGACGCTGAAACCAGGGACACGAAACCGAACACGAATGGATTATTCTTCCCATAGGTAATATCATTGGGATTTCCCCTTCATCAGGTCGGCCAATTAGCACTCAACTACATTCGATGCCAAATGATTTGATACCATAAGGTAAGTACTCTTTCGCGTAAATTGTTGACAGAAAAGTATTGAGTACGAAAGTACTCGAAAGCATTGAAAGAGATCTATCGATAAGAGTAAAGTATTGACACTTTTTCTGTATTTCCAAGGTGAACAGTTATACGAGTGAATTTGAGTACAATATCTCTTGCAATATGGATATAATTCGCTCCTAACGTTAAATTTATTAAATAAAAGACTCCAGCTTAAAGTCTCCATTGATTCCGCTGCTATTTCTCGTGATTTCTCCAGATATATTCATCCATTCAAACTCGCTGCCTAAAAAAATGTTCCCGAAGGTAAAAGCAAACCAAATGAAATTATCATTCCTACTCATTAGTCATTCCTACTCATTATCAAATCCCTACACATTAAGATGCTGTCCCAGGAAAATCGTCTGATCCTTTAATAACATAAATATTACATGAAGACAATTTTATACGCGCACAAGATAATAGGCTGGGGGATTTTTAAGTAGCCCTCAGACAACTTCATAATGCGGTTGACATATCATTATGCACAAGTTAGCTTCTCCGACACCTTTAATTAGTAAATAATTTGTATAAATTTGTCATAAAAATTAATATAGTTCATACTCGAGATGGAATGTAAGCTGGACAGCTAAATAAACTTCCGAGAACAATGACTCCTTCAATTCCCAATTCTTTCGTTTACCGATAAAAAGTAAAGATATGCGGACGAAAAATTGATCATTAAAAAACAGGAAAATATTCTTTAAAAGACCTTTCGGAAGGAAACGACTGCCCGGACAAATAATCGCACGAATGAGCTAATCACTGAGCTGAAGAGATAAATACAAAAAAAAAAACTTTTTGATGCCGAAATTCGGCCCTCGAAGAAATACAAAGGATGATCCCCAGTAACGGGAATCCTAAAAATATTTTAGAAGGGACTGCAAAAAAAGGATTTTTAAAAGTAGACTACTTGAAACTAGGATGGAGAACAAAAGATGGGAGCCCGATGGTAAATAAACAGTACGGTCGCAGGGTTCTTTGAAGATGTGATGCACGGAAAGAAAAAGAATGAGCGCGTAGGAACATATGTTCCGAAGTGAAAAAAGATGACCATTGTTTTCAGAGCAGTGGTATGAAACTAAAAGAGCAGGTGGGTAAGTGTGTTGGCGAATGATAATATTTGAAAGCGTGGGTGTTTTTCTGGGTATGCACAAAAAATAAAAGGCGAATCGAGGGTTCCGCAAAAATATTGGACCTGCTTGTGTTATCTCTCACCTATTGGTTGCTATGACAAAGGCGATGCGCTTCTACAAAAGCAAACTTGGCAAATATCTACGAAAACCTACCTTGAAGTGACCAGCGGGCTTAGTTTTGACGAAATATTACGCACTAAGGCACAGGATACGGAAAAATTTAATTGTGTCTAAACGATACGCAGAAGGCTTAAATACCGAGTCAGAGGGACATAAGTCGATTTTTCGAAATGTATTAGCCTAACACAAAACTTGGAAAGTTATTCTATTACCTAGTATTAGAATGCACTTAGGAAATAGAAAATACTCTAATGACAACACATACCATTTAAGGGAGTTAGAATAGGGTAATTCGTTACACAGGCCTTGAAGTTGGCTACAGCTAAGCTCCTTTTTTTTGCTAGTTTATCAAATGTCAGAAGCTGTGCTTGATTCGCTCCAAGGGGAGACCATGAAGGAATTTTTGAAAATTTTATCCTTGAAAACTATCAAGTCGAACAGCAGCATTATTACAATTGAATTTACAATGTATTTAACCATTCTAACAACATATATAATAGGTGCATACAAAAACTCACGAGGACTCTGATTTCTAGTGGGGTACTAAAGGCACTAGGGGCACCAATTTCGCATAACCAAATGACGGCTGATGACTCCGTAACATTCTAAAATAATAAAATCTTACACCGAAGAGCACTTCTCCATTTTACAGGTCTTTAACTGCATTGTCGCCCAAGAGACGTCCAGTGCAGTTAGACGTCACTATCATCCGAAACATTTCCATGCCTTTTCGTTCAGAAGATGACACGTATTTTTAAAGCACACTTCATTTTGCACAATCGTAAAAAAATTAGGAAATGTAATTAATAATCTAGTCAATGTGCGTCAAAGAAATAAAAGAACAAAAATATTATTTAAAGCAATTAAAAGGAAGGCCAAATAGCAACGAGAGGAAGGAAGCATAGTTGTCTAGATTTAAATATGGCACTAAGACCATTGGGATCAGAAGAACGAGGAAGATTCACTTTGCATTGAAGGTATAAAGATTCCTGGCGGTCAGTTTGTATTTGAGTCAGGGATCGACCGTAAACTGAACTTTGGGAGTGACCACGGATAATGGGAGTATGAGATGGGGACATCAGGCAATCTAAAAAAAAATGTGGGAAGTAATTAAAAGGCCAATATTAACTCTGAGCGTAAAAGATTTGCTGGAAACTTCATTTAAAAAACAAGAGGACGATTACGACAACTCCCGAAATAAGGTGAGAGGAACAGCTATCCATCCTCAGATCCATGTTTCCAACATCAACAGAGGCAATAAGAATGTCAGAGTAATCGAAAATCTATTTTCGGTGCCAAGTTAAGATCGCATGAAGTGCAGAAATTAAATTCGTCAAAAGAGACTCGGGAGAGAAGGGAGAATATGGGCAGCTCGAAATTTCTCAGTTAGGGAAAGATTACAATCAACGTGTTCTGGCTCGAAGAAAAAGAACGGTGACCGGAGTTTACGTCGCATAGCCGTCAAGAAGCATCACGATTGACGGAATTATCAGCGCTAGTTGTTGACCGTTTTTCAAAGCGGAGCCATGAACGATTACGAAGTGGCCATTCGTTTTTCACATTTTTAGTCAAAATATAAATTATTCTAAACATTGCCAATCAAAAATACTTTAGGAGGGTTAAAAATGTTTCATAGTTAGTTAAAAAAAAATAAGATTCACGGTCCGGAAACGAAAACCTGTGAAACATGGAAAAAAAAGTTCTCCTCTGTTACGCTGACGTTGAAGAGGCGTGACAGAAAATTTAGACGGACAAGATTTGCTCCTCGCCCGCGACGGTGACGTTAATGTCCGGTCATCGTAATCGGCTCAACCTAATAATAATCAACAAACTTAGTGAAGACCAGAGTCCGTCCGTCCATCACGTCAGGGAACATTGATCGCAACCGCTCCCGGAGAGTAGGAGATAGCGGCGTCGTAACGGCGTCGTCTCTCTACCATTCCTCCAATATACAAATTATTCTTAACTGAATAACCTACCCACATGGCCTTCCTTCATTTCACGAATAATTTAGGGCTATTAAGCCGCAAAATGGCTTAAATATCACTTTATTCACATTCTGGAAACTTGCAGAAAAAATTGTCATCTATCAAATGTGAATACCATAAAGGTTTTGTGGAGAGGGCACTTGCTATGCTAGCCAATGTTAGAAGCTGAAGCCTGTCCGCCATCTTCGTCGACCCCTATTTTCAAATAGCGCACGCATGCTAATGCACTAATTTTGTAATTTTCCTACGTTTTCTATTGATAATTGGTTTGGAAATCAGCACGCCCTCACTTCTTCAACGTGCATTCTCCATGAATTCATTGTTAATTTATTTAAATAAAACATAAACCGCATTTTCGCAGAAAATTAGGGTAAATTTGAGTAGAATCCATTGCACTAAGTAGCCAATGCATGTTTCAAGAGTTAATTGCCTAAAGTTTCAAACAGTTGGTTGGTATTCTTGCATTACATCCGCTAATTCGTCCATTCCGTAGTGCTAATCAAAGGAAAGTAAGGGGAGAGGTATCCATAGCAAAGTAAGGGTAAACAATATAGTTGTTATTTGGATTGTTAGGCTAGAGTTTCATGATTTAGTGCCCTCTCCATGTGCCTAAATGGTGAATACCAAAATGTAACTTTTCCACATTATTTTTCTCGCTCATAGAACTCGAAGCTATACGGTGAAAAATGGGAGAAGGAGGACAAAACAGATTTCATCATGACAAATTTCAAGCTATCCGGGACTAGCCACGGAGTTCCACTTTTTCGGAGTCACCCGCAATGCACACATGTGCGAATTTCCACAGAGAAAAAATCATCTGCTTTAACCGGGATTCGAGCCCGGATCCCTCGATCCCTCTTCCCCTGTGGATCGCCTCGGTAGCTTAACTGGCTTAAACACTCGGCCGAAAACCGAGGAATCCGGGTTCGAATCCCGGTCAAAGCGGATGACTTTTTCTCTGTGGAAATTCGCACAGATTTCATCATACTGTTATTTTGGTATCTCGTGAAGGGTGAAGGTCATTTTACTTTAAAATCAGACTAAATTTATTGATTTCTAGGTAAAATGATATTTAGCACAAACTACCTTAAACAAAAATTCGGAATTCAGTAATTACCTGATTCACGCAGTCGCCGTGGGACCACTTCAATGATGATCTGACCTCACAATCACATTTCGAAAGACATATCCCTTTCCCCAGAGAATGGCCAATGGAAAAAGTCTTTATTTGATACATCGGGAGTGGTAGTATTAAATGCGTATAAAAGTACGGAAATGACGCGGTAACTATAATGAAAGGGAGAGATTTTTTTAGAGGAGGTTGGGAATCCAAAAGGGCAAGAAGGCAACCTCTTGATCTTTGGATGGACACCAGATACACGAGATTTCTCCGGAAAACGTCCGAAATTTGATCGAGGTGACGGCAGCAGCGTGGGTGGCCGAGTGGGAGGGGACGGAAAATCGAGTGGGAAATTGGGCAAATTGAACGCCTACGAACTTGTCCAGAAATGAGGTAAAGGGACAGCGAAATTGATTGGAAGATTGAAGGGGACAGGACGTGGGAGAGATGAACGGGATGAAAAAAGGAAAAATAAAGAAAAAAAATCTTGATTTGGGTCCTTTGGAGGTGGGGTCGAGAATTATTCGTGAATATGCATGTGGTAATACTTTATTTATAGCAGTGAGACATGGACGATGACTCCTGCAGAGAGGATAAAGGTCGAAGCATTCGGATTGCGGTGCTACAGAAGAATGATGAAAATAAATGGACCGACCGATGTGTGCAACGAAGAATTTCTCAGAAGAGTGGGAGAAGAGACGTTTTCTGAAAACCCTAAGAACAAGACGAGACACCTTAATCGGCCACATCATGAGACATTATGGCCTGATGAAGACAATATTGGAGGGACAAGTCAACGGGAAGATTGGCAGAGGAAGGACCCGTTTGAGATACATAGAGCAAGTGACGAATGATATGAAAGAGAAATAATACGTAAATATGAAGATATTAGTTGATAGGATAATTGAGTAGAGGAGCTGCGTCAAACCATTGTTTCCTTGATCGTTAACTGATGATGATGGTGAAAACTAAGCAATTGTCGTTGTGCTGGTTAGGGAACACTGTACTTTAGCCGTACAGTGCGCTTAAAAATTTATAGGAGGAAGAACCCTTGATGGTAAAGTACCCAGTCTCACCTGGCGTGGTTGTCGTTGAACAACGGAATTATTACAAGCGGCCCGCGAATTGGGTATCTGCCTGCGGAGGTAGCTAAGTCGCCAACAAACTAACCGAATGAATTGCGGGGGGTGATTGGCGAATGGCCGCGGCTTTCGTTGTTCGTTTAAGGGGGCTCACTACTTCTCAGATTCTCCTCGACTGGCTTCTCCCCTCCGAGACCTGAGTGGAATGGGAAAGTCCTAATCTTCTTGTCGAGGGGGGGAGCAGTTAGAGGAGGGGGTGACGGCAGAGGAGGTGGGGGCAGTCGGCCATATGCCGTGACTAGATCGCGAAAAAACACGAAACATGCGTTAGCATTTTAAAGTCTGAGGCCTTATAGTGACAAGCATAATAAAGTAGATGACACCAAATTAAATACCAAAGACCATTATGTGATCTTACTACGTGATTTGTTTCTTTTAGTGAATAAAAAGGGCAATGAAGAGGTCTGAAAAATGACTGAAAAAGGTCACTGAAAACACTAATTATCATTAATATGTCTACTGAAGTGAACAATGTATCTCAATGAAAGCTCAGATACATTCTTTCCTAACAAAAATGTGAAAACTGAAACTTCCTACACAAAAAAATAATAGGGTGACAATTAAAATAAAAGTGGTCCGCAGAGGCGATTTTAGCTGAGGTAGTGAGCCCCCTTAAGAGTTGCGCGAGTGGTCACGGCTAATATACGAAGGAGAAAAACTTGCAAAAGAGGCACGGGGTTGCTTTTCAATAAAGCGATCCGCTTTCAAAGGGAGCTCGGGTTTCAAAAGCCCAAAGAAAAAAACAGGTTTTGCGTTTCAATGTGTGGCCAACCTAATTGTGACTGGGTTTTGAACATTTCCCAAATCCCTTCGCCTTTCACTTTTATCCGCGGGTTCGGAGTCACTCCTTTTATTGCCAATATCGCCGACCTTTCACGATCAAACGCAAAGCGTAGGCGACCAGAGATATCCGTCCGGCGACTCCTCCCTACCGTATATATGCGGCTTCTCACTGTATTTATACAATCGGGTTAAGTCCGAAGTGGAATCAACAGACTATTGTTTGGAGAAGAGCCACAGATGGACAAGAGGCCGAACCATCTAAAGTATCATCTTTGAACATAGCGACTGCCTATGGTGATTACTGTTTCCTAGGGTATCAACATAATTTGTATCGCAGTATTAGTCAGGGTATTGCAAAAAACACTATGGTTGTGTTTTGTATCATCCTTCTCAAGCGTTAAGTTTTTGATTTGATGTCAATAAATGCAAGAGTGCCTAATTTTTGCCTTATTATAAGCCCTATGCAACTTTCTCGTTGATCCCAAAAATGTATCAAACTTTTCACTTTGGTGCTACGTGATGTTTTATTGCGCGAGATTTTGGATAGACTGAAATTGGATTGAATAAAGGAAATAAGGGACCAGGGGAGGCTGGGAAATTCAAATTTCCGTGTGGCACTACCTGGTGCTAGAAACGGTATGCATTAATACTTCAATCAACTCCACTTCACACTCTTCTTCGCTTACAATTATTTTCTCGGGATATGTGAAATATTTTGCCCACTGTACTCTCTTGTAGCTTGGGTACAAGATGTCCATGTCCATTATGTCCATGTTTTTTTGACGTTTTTTCTTAAAAGTATATATTGGCTTTTACTTAAATCGCCAGAAACTATTAGAGATAGAGCCTCTTAAGGTGACAACTCACTTGTATCCTCATCAATTTTCCTCCATTTACTGAGCACACGTTTTGCTCTTGTTGGAGTAGTTGAGGTTACTTATTTAATTAACTTTGCCGTAGCTTCATCGCCGCCGAAGCGATATTACATGGACGCGGCAAAGGATAGTTCGGCAGCGGAAGTATCAGCCCTCAAACCTACAGTTTTCCTTCTTTTTGACCTTTCGCTGGAACTTTCGAATTGTTTCGGTGGTCGACAGTGATATATTTCGTCCACGAAAACTGAAAGAACAATCGAAAATAGTTATTTTAGATAAAGCCCGTTTTATTCCTTGCCAATGCCAGATCTCAGTACAAATCAAAATAGCAAGCAAATTACCTGAATTGGAGGTTGACGGCATGTACTTGTACACCTCTAGTGGAAGTATAACTTCTGGCTTTAACCAATGGTCATTTTTTCTTCGAAAATCACTGTCTTTTCGAAATCTTTGGTTCCATTTCAACATGTAGCGATTAAAGAAGTTCTCCTGAATATGTACTTTCAATAAATTTTGTACTCTCTCGACTCCTATCAAACTAAATTTTCCTATTAAGTAATCAACTACAGACTGTTTTCACAGTTCTATTGACTCGTTTTTCTTCTCCAAAATTTTCTCATGGAGCTCAAGACGAGTCACACGTTTACTATCCATCACAAACACGAGTTTTCTTTGGTTCAAACCTTCCACGCGGTTCGACTCACACTGCGTCGTCAGACTTCATGTAAATATATTTTATTGCGTCATGATAATATGTATTTTATAAACGTGTATTGTTGTATCAAGCAAAATAGCAACAGAAAATAAATTATGTGAAAAGTTTGATGCATCCGATATTTTAAGGTTACCTCATTGCAAAAAATTATCAGGCAAAGGAAATGTCGCTCGGTTAGAGACAAAACAAAGAAGATGGATAAAAAGATATGGAAAATAATAAAAATATGGAATTTATTTATAACTTACATGAATTTAAAAATATTATTTACCACTAAAAGCTCTACAAAAGCGGACTTGAATACCGAGGAAGTCCGCGCGCTCGTGTGAGAAGTTGGGGCGGTGAGCAGGCCGCGCTACATATAAATGGCCAAAAGTCGCCAAAGAGCAGATATCCGCAAGATTTTTCTTTCAATTCTTTATTTTTAACCTTTACACTTGCTCACTGTACAAAAATCTCCGTGTCTATAAGTGTCGATGGAAACAATTTTTTATATTTTATATTTTATTCAGGTAAAAAATGCAATATAAATTAAAAGTCAAAGTAAATGCTTCAAAAGATACAAATATATTTATTAAAATACTACTTCTTAGCTAAAAAAGATATGTGTGACTGTGTAATATACTTTTAAATTGTAACTCATCGCCTGGAACTACGGCCCAATCATCCATATTTTAGAGAACTAATACCATCCTCGCGCTTACTGCACTTCTCCCCTAAATTTGACTGACTGCTGTCGCTAAATAGAAAGCAGAATGAACCCTATTAGGGATACAACTAGTAGGAGACATATTGGGAAACAATAAAACAACTGTCGAAAATTCAAACCTAAAAGTTGAAAATTTGATTTGTGGCCAGCTTTTTCCGATATGTGGCACTGTGGCGCCCCCAGTAACTTCTGTAGGTACACAAGGTAGGAAGTCACCGTGATAACAATAAGTCCGCTCGGTACATGACGGAGATCGGGTTGGTGTGGTGGCTAGAGTACTCGCCTACCACACGGGCGGCCAGGGTTCAAATCCCTGCAGAGGCGGATGTTTTTCAGAGGAAACCCAATCCCTACTTTACTACGATCGAGTGTCTTGTGGAGGGCACTTAAAGTAGAGTACTCCGTCTGTCGGATGAGACGTTAAGCCGTTGTCCCCTTGGCGCCTTTCGTTAAGAGCAGGCTAACGCCGACGCCGGATATCTATCCTCCCTTCCTCCCTTACCTATCCCCTAAGGCGCAAATGACCTTAGCCGTCGGTCGCCTCCCCAAATATCGTCATCCAGATAACTCGGAAATTAGGAAAGGCAAAAATGGATGATAGCCTCGAAAATTCATCTTTTAGTGACGACAGAGTGGATTCAAGTACAATATCCATCGTATCCTCTTAGGGGACGTATACCACGGCCGAAAATGCTTCCGCAAACGTCTACGCGCTTTTATTCCGCGACTCAGCTTTGCTTCTAAAAGCAAATCTATTTGCGCCAGCCACCGTAATAAGGATTGATATTTACTCTAAGTGTCGTAACGTTTTACTTTTTTCTTCCTTCTTCTTCCTCTGGGGGCTTTTCCCTCTATTTTTCCTTCAATTATATTCTTCAAAAACCGATTGTGTCTCAGGGTGTGTCCAATGCATCTTGTTCTACATTTCTCTGTGGTGCTCCATATGGTCCTTTCCTCTTCTACTTCTCTGAACACTTCATAACTTCTTATTTCATCCGTCCATTTTATCTTCAAGAAAAGAAAATTAGTCGAAAATCAATTGATCGACATGATACGAACGAGATACACTTTCCTCCCCTCTACCCAACCACCCACGCCACCATCACGTCGATCAAATTTCGGACGTTTTCCAGAGAAATGTGTTCCTGGTATCAGGCAAAAATCAAGAGACGCCTCCTCATCCTTTTGGATTCCCTACCTCCGACTAAAAAAATCTCTTCCTTTTATCGCAGTTACCCCGTCATTTCCATAATTAATTGTCCATGTCACACCACTCCCGATGGATCAAATGAATGCCTTCATTATCAATGGGAATCCTTCATCTCCATATGCGATCATCAAAATGTTGAAAACTGCGCATATTAACGTCACAGGGTACATCCTCGTGAATTCGTACATAGCATTCAACACAGTGCCATAAATGGTGCAGTTGTCCGGATCGGGCAGTGGAGGGAAAAGCGAATGTCTCTCCTAGACTGTGGCAGAAGCCAGAATTATAAGGAAGTTTTCTGCCGAGATATGGAGGTCTCATAAAAACTGCTAGAAAATTTCAAATTATCCGGAAATTTTTCAATACCTTCATGAAAACAAAAAAATGAAATCATAAAAATAATAACTGATTTTTTTCAACGGTTTGAAACTCACAAAAATATAGAAAATATAGAAACTTGCCATTGGAAGAACATTTTTTTTTGTTTTTCGGAGTATATGAGAAAAAAGTACGCAAAGCATAATTATCAGTGTTGTGATCAGCCGAAATCAATACCAATCAATATTCAAGCATCAAAAATTAAAATTTAAGCGTCAGAAGCGAAAGAAAACACTAAAATCTCAACGCCACTTCCGTAGGGAGTATCGTTGGTTTCTATCGTCACGACACGGCGCTTCGTCGCGAGAGCCCAACACCACACCGGCTCTTTCTTCTCTAAAACCTAGCCTGCGAACAAACCCCTTCCTTCCGGGCGTCGTGCATCCCATTCAGACGAGCCGAGCGCCTCCTCAGCCAGGTCAAAGGGGAATCGGTTATGCATGGACGATGTCCTTAGCGGAGAAATCAAAGGGATGTCTCATAGTTTCCCTCATTCCGCCAGTGTCTCTATCCGAACACTATCCATTCATGTACTTGCAAAATGCTTTAGTTACAAAACTATCTCTATTATTCGTGGCAACCCTTGTCAGTAGAGCCTAACATGACATGCCGAAGACCAGTTTCTGGCACAACAAACAAGTCCCAGCCAATCGTATTTTCAGATTTGAACAGACACCATTTAGCGACTGAGACAGAGCCAACGCAGCGTGTGCAAGCCAGCCTACTTATGAACAAAAAAAAAGTCAATATACAATCAAGCTGTAAAAATGGTTGCGCTTACCGAGAGCGGTCAGTTGGCACTTAATCTTTTACTTAGAATCTCTTCTATTTATGTGCCAATATTATTTAAATGAGGATGCTGTTTTTGGAATGTAGCCCAATATTTAAAAAAAACTCAGGCAGCCATAACCAAAGTTTCGTTGGTTTAATTAACATCATCAGGGCTAAAAACAGCAATATCATATCTGTTTTGCGAATTCTTACATAGAGATTCCTCAGTCATTCAACGGTATTAGAATATTTATGTAAATATTACACGTGTTTGTATTCAACATGATCGTTGATATCCTGTTTCTTATTGTGAATTAGTTGATAAGCCCTGGAGATGCTAGTTAATGTGAAAAAACTTTGGTAAAGGCAACAAGAGTTTTTTTACACTTACCTTCCCTCCAACAACACAACATCCTCAGTTAATTATTTTTCACTAAGTAAGTTTAACATAATTTATGAAATCACCCTCAAATCAAAACTCATAATATTGAAAAATAATTGCTGAAAAATTAGGGTGGGACGAGAGGGTTTATATGTCAGAATTCGACTGATTTTGGAACGCACACTCAAATAGGTTTCCCGCTCCTGGCTTAAGAGCTTCATGGAATCGAATAAAAATACATTCGACTATTCGACGTAAATTTCTAACCTAATTTTGACATAAATTTCTAACCTAACGCAGGAGCTCCAAGCGTAAGGAAAGACAAGAGAGTAACACGAACAGCGCCATCGTACACGGCAGTGGCAGCATGCGGAATGAACAAAAGCACCGTCGCGCTCCAGAAAAGCTGGAAAGGTAAATTAATCACACGAAGAGTGGAGACCTACATATTTTTTTCCGGAAGAAGGAGGGGGGAGGGGAGCGGGGCGGAACGGGAACATTTACCGCATCGCCGGGTAAGGAGGAGAAATCTTGACGATCACATTAAGGATTTACGAAGTCGAGGAGACAGGGAGGAAAGGAGTAAGGGTAAGGATTCACGGCGCAGTGTCCGGAGTAAGGAATAGAGGGAGCTCGTCTGTCCGCGTCGTGTGTGTGCGGTCGGCCTTGTTTCTTTATTCTTCTCCTCCTCCTTTACATCACGAGGGAATGTTTCCACGACTACGCCCTCAGCGAGAGGACTATTTCTGGACCGCCATTTGCCCCTTCCTTCTCCCACCAACCCCTTCCTCCCATCCACTGGGAGGGCGGCTGCAGGGGGGGGGGGGAGGGACGCAGAATGACCCGCGGCGACAACACAGCGACGAGAAATGCATTTAAAGGTGGCTTGAGCTAGATTTTTCCCCTAGTCATAATAGACACCTCGTTCGTATATTTCTTTTAAATTTCAGTGGCTTAATTAGTTTTAAGGAAATACTGTGGTACAAAAATGGTACAAAATATTGTTATATACCAATGTATTTCTCTGTAATCAACTAAGTATGCACGCAGAAGTCACTGACTTGACTCGTATTTCGCACGCCGTCCGGTTAAAGCGCCTTCAGAAACCAAGATTTTCGTGCATTCACGTTAATATTACTGAGGTAATTCATTTATTTCTAAAAACTGTTGCGTATTAGTTCAAGCTACACACTGCTTGATATCTAAAAAGTTCTGCACAGGATAAATGTTTCCTTTTTTTAATTATATCTCTCTCGATTGTATACCCGTACCATTTCCCATAGAAAATGGCTCGTATTTTTTGGCAGAAAACTCGAAAAATATTTCGGTAATTGGCTTTAATTTAGTAATAATTATAATAATGAGATATTTTTCTTATTAAGGCCTAGTTCGTTGATTTTAACGTGAAATGACATCCCGCTCGAACAAACTTAATGTATAGGGCCCTGCTTGGGTCTTGCTCGGGTAGAAGGTCGGCACCATTTAGGTAGAGGGCTCTTACTCTGGTGGCCAATGCAAGAACCTGTGACGAGGGAGTAGCCTGTCCTCCATCTTTGTTAGCCCCGATTTTACTTTAGACGCGCGGGCTGACGAACTAATTTTGCAATTTTACGACGCATTTCACCGTTACCTTGCTAGAAATCACATTTCATTTAATCTTTAATATGGATTCTATTTATGCATATTATTTAATTAATTAATAATAATCCTCATTCATAGCTAAGACTATAGCAAAATTTAGTACAACCCACTGCACAAAAAATCTAATAAATGCTTCAAGAGTTACCTGCCTTAATAGATGGTGAATATTCCTGCTTTGCATCCGCTACCTCATCCACTCCGCCGTGTTATCCAGAGGAAGGTTGGGAAAGAGCAGGGATAAACAATACGGCTGTTGTTTTGGTTGTCAGGCAACAGTTTGATAACGTAATGTCCTCTCCATCTTCCTCAATGCTCGGTACTCTCAAGATGGTTGCAGTTGTCGTGCGACTTTCACACATTCCCTCTAACATTCATAAAATCTCCTCCGCTTCCTCCGTTCCCGCCGGCGATACACATACCCTTTGCACACCACGCACCCGAATCCATTTCTTCATAAAGAGACTGGGTGGTTTAAATGAAATATTACCAACCCGTCTTGCTTTTCGAGTAACTAGAGAAATGGCTGCCATTACTGTTGCTCGTGCGCTACTCATAATTAGATTGCGGCGTGGATTCAACCAATTTTCCCTTCGACCGAAAAACAATTAAATTTAGCAGTACAGCTGAATGTTATTATTCATAATTCACGTTTTTTCTCACTTTACGAAGTCACATTTTATCAGTTGACCCATTCATGGCTGTCCGATTTTCGGAATGTTTCCCGTAGTGCTGAATATTTACATTTTAGTCGCTGAGTTTTCGTAGCTTTGATAAAGCACAAAATATTCTAAATTTTTACGAATTGATTTGACTCGTAAATTTTTTAACATATGCCATGAATAAAAGGTACCAAAGTGTGTGTTGTTATACAACCCTAATATTAAGGAATCTTCATCATTAATTTCCAATAAAAAGCAAAGTCGATTTATAATTACTTCCACTAATGCATATCTGTAACCAGTAAGTTATTTTCGTAACATAAATGTCATTTAAAGTGGACAACTACGTTATCGTTATTTACTTCAAAATTCTATTCATTCTCTCAACTTGAATATTCTCAGAGGAGATTCAAACTCCTCCATGACAAACGTACGATGCGGATTTCATTTGTATTCCTTCCTTTTGCGTTTCTGTACACGATTTCATTTGAAAAAGGGTTTTCATACCCGTTAAATGATATAATTATTTACCCAAATATAATGTCCGTGGAGTTTAAACCTGCGTATATTTCCCTAAACGAATAGCAATTTTACATTATTCTCAGAATCCTAAACCATGACTTTACTCCATTTAGGTAGAGGGCTCTTACTCTGGTGGCCAATGCAAGAACCTCTGACGTGGGCGTGGCCTGTCCTCCATCTTTGTTAGCCCCTATTTTACTTTTATACTTTACTTACTATAACATACTTTAGACGCGCGGGCTGACGAACTAATTTTGCAATTTTACGACGCATTTCACCGTTAACTAGCTAGAAATCATACTTCATTTAATCTTTAATATGGATTCCACTAATGGCTTTTCAGAGTGCGTAACCCAAGGGCCAATTTGCACGTGCCGGTATCATATTCCTCCATCTTTGCCAATTTCCTCTTAAAGTTTCCTAACATGCTCTTTCCTTGTCAAATATAAAAAAGTAGATCTTCTTCCTCTAATCTGCGGGAACGTCATTACCTCATTCTCGACTTGCAGCAAAAAATCTCTAGGTGTTCCCCGCACGAATACATCTCACCAAGGAGTAGAACTCTTATCACGAGAAAAGAAATGTTTATTAGTCCTTTAAGTCCTATTCATGTATGTTTCAGCGAATAGCCTACGTGCACGGTCCAGGAGATGGAATCTTTAAGTTCCAATTGCTGTGGAAGAAAATCGCAAACATTGTCCCTTCCCAAGTGTGCACATCCGTTATATGCACGGAAGTGAAAGCCCGATTGCATTTTGAATTAGGAGTCAGCATTTAGATAAATTCGTTTGTACATCACTAATTTCCTATCCACAGCAGTTGTTTGAGAGGGAGCTTTGTACACATGAATAAATTAGCATCGGGTAGGGCGGGAAAATATATGCGAGTCCAATGCATGGAAAATTAAGAGCCTTTTTATCATTAAATGTAATAAGTAAAAGTGGGTGGATGACATTAAGAAGATGCAGCATTTAAGGAGCTCCGAGAAGCACTGAAGATTTAATAACAACAAGAGCGTCAGTCTAACGGTGCATGCACATTCATGCACTATGTTATAGTTGTGCGAATTTCCACAGGGAAAAAATCATCCGCCTTGACCGGGATTCGAACCCGGATCCCTCGATTTCCGGCCGAGTGCTTTAGCCAGCTTTAGCTACCGAGGCGTCCTCTTCCCCTGTGGATTTTTGTGACCTTTACGGGAGTTATAAGTTTATAGGAACGAAAAAAGTGATCTTGAATAAATAGTCACAATATACACGGTGTAAAAGAAGTCAGTTTCAACACAATGAAATCCCCTATGACGATAAATCCACGAGAACAGGTTAAATCTCCGCTTTCCCTTATCATTCCTCATTCAGCCAGCTTATGCGTGGGTAGGCGACTTTCTGAATATTTATGAACTGAGCAGTTCAACTTTCCCGAGAAGTCACTTCAATTTTCCATCATCTTATCGCCACGAAAGAGAATGGTCTCACGACAAATGAAATGCTACGAAAAATGAAAGCTCGTTCGTCAACGACCCGATGGAATTAACGAAATATTAATAAATTAAAGTTAATCAGAAATAAAACTGAAAAAATACATGTTAATTGACTAGCTACTCATGTATTCCCATACATGTATGGGATCCTCAAGATAGTGGCAAGGCAAGAAACCTCTAAAAGGTCCCAAGAAAAACTGCTCGGTACATTTTGGGGAGACATAAGGGAACTGACGGCGTAAGCAACATGTTAAAGGAATGGGGGTGGAGTCCAAGAAAGAAGGAAAGTATATTGACTGTGCATTGATTTTTGGAGATGAATAAGTGTTATATAAAATATTCAGTTCGAGTGGAGTTGAAGGAGAAGAGACGGTCAGAAAAATTTTTGGGGGTAAATACCACCAGTTGAAATTTAAATTAAGGCGGTAGAGAATAAATGTTGCAACGAACTCGTTAAATCGCGGCATCATTGAATGGGATTACTAACGATAAGAGCTGAAAAAGACCACTATCGAAGAGTCCAAATCTAAAAATTAACGCTATTTGCACAAATAAATCGTAAGTAATCTACAGCATTATATAACTAATAACTGCACGCTGAACTTTGTGAAACCTCTCCATACTTAACGTCAATTAAAATACACAAGACGTAATTTTGTGACGAAACTATGGTCGTTCTCAAAAAACCCATCTAGTGAACCTATACAAAGTGTATTTTAATTTCCGTTAACTACAGCATTATGCTATTTTTCTTTTCATTTAACCCTCAATGGAAGTGTTAATATGCCACCAGACTCAGCACAGACTTGTGATGTAAACAAATAAATCACTATGCACTCACGTATGACTCATTGAGTTAGATTGGAAGAGAGGTACGTACGTAATAAAACTGGTACCTGACAATCGAAACAAGAATCATATTGTTTACCCTGTACCGTACTTACTTTCCTTAGGATATCTCGACGGAATGGACGAATTAGCGGACGTATATCAAGAATATCCACCATCTGTTTGAAATTTTAAGTAATTAACTCTTGAAAAATAGGAATCAAAGACTTCTTAATGCTATGTATTCTACCTGATAGCTTTCACCGGAAATGCGGATTATGATTACGTTAAATAAATAAAAAAGATACTCAAGGAGAATGCATAACATAGAAGATAATACATGCAGAATTTTTGCAAGTGGACGATGATAGACATAGTAAGCGCTAAAGGAAAATTGGGGTAAACAAAGATGGCGGACAGGCCACGCCCACGTTACATCTTTCAGCATTGGCCACCATAGCAGGCGCCCTCTCCATCTACCTCATAGGTATCACTACGAAGAGAAGACAAACGATGTTGAAATACATACTCAATTATGCTCAATTTGCATCAATAAGGGGGCTAGGAATATCTATAGGTAAAAATGAAAAAAAATCATCACACCAATTTGGTTTTTTGGCAATTCAATGATGTTGGCAACTGACCCGTCGAAACGAACTTAAACCAAAAATAGTCATGTATCCTACACATTAGCAAAGCAATTTAAGCGGATAGCTTATTCAATTCGCCATTCGATCCATTTGATATGAGTGATACCGACCGATTGGAAGACTGGTGCGCGAATTTTTCGAGCATCACGTCTCGAATCACCGGTTTGCGTGGTCATTTCTTATGTGTCCGATGCAGCTGCTGGCTTTCAACGACACCCGGTCGGGATTTGCATGGACTACTCCGTTATGAGCCGCGCTGTCGGTGCTTCAAGCGTTGTTAACTCTTCCACCTCTTCATGACCGGCGCCATCTATTCTCAAGCAGCTCCGGCTTCAGAGCCCCCTATTTTTTTAACAAGTTTTCCTCAATGCAGATACCACCCTGAGAGAAGGGTCAAGGGAGAGGGGGCCGCCTCGTTAGCACACGGACCTTGGGAAATGATTACGGGATGAACACAATTAACAAGAGAGTTCTTGTGACCGTTTTTTCTCTCACACAAAATCTTTTTTGCGAAATGAAATAATTTTTTTCCCGCTCTCCTCAGGCGCATGCTTAACGTGCTGACCGTTTAGTTTCCCAACAAAAATTTAAACACCAGCGCACATCAAACATAAACTTCCATATCCTCTTTCCTTGGGTCTACACAAACAATCGCATTTTTTCCGTAAAAACGATGTCTATTACCATGTTATTTTAGCAGCATATTCATTTGAGAGAACTAGCATATCGTATGAAATACAACTTCGCAGCTAAAAGTGTAAGAGCTAGTTAATGTTATATATTTAATAAAAATACTGTTAAATTCTTCTTCACATAACCATTAATTCCATGCTTGAGGAATACATTCTTACTGCCTTATTTTGCTGGACTATTTTCGTTTTACTAGCGAATACAGATATATAATAATACAGATGTATATTATAACGGAGAGAGGCCATGCTCTGGCGGGAAAGGTATCTTTGTCCATCACTAGTAACTTTTAAGGGTGCACATTCTTTCTGATTGTACCAAATTATACCTAAAGATGTCGCCTTTACGATGAGACCAGTCAACCTAGGAAAAACCAATCTGGAAGTTACGAGGTTTTACTAATCCATTACCAATGGTTTTGAATAAGCATAGTCAGATAAAATACTTTACAAATTTCTTATTTTTTTATTCTACCTATGGTGGAGAATCCATGGATACATCATAGAAACCTCGACGTCAGAACATATGCTGCTTATTTAAATTTCCAGCGCGTGCTTTTGGAGGGCTTTCTATCTCATCCACATTATGGTAACAGGGTTGGCATTATAATAGTTAGGCTCAGGAGTATATACGAATTGAGATATATTAGCAAATATTCTCCACCATACGCGGATGTTGAAGTGATAATCAAGAAAAACGAAAGACACGTGGCAAAATCCGATATTTTTATCAAAAATAGGGCGAGATTTTAATTTCACGTAGACACGAATCTCTACGACGAAGTATAAAACATAAACAGAGTTTAATGGCCAGGATTCCGTGAAAATAAATATAGTAACAAACGATCAAGCGTAAGAAAAAGTTGGAAATATTCACTATCCAGGACATAAATTCGATAGGATCAGGCTTAACTTTGTGAAAATCCATTATGATCGAATCAAAATAATTGAGTAACTTTTTATCACCGTTTTATCATCACACGCACACATATACATCGCAAAGGTGAGACCTGAAGATGTAACCTGAGGATAAAAAAGAGTAAAAAAGTTACTTAGTTATTTTAATTTTATCTTACTCTATATACAATATAATTTCTAAAAAGCATGACGCTGGAACAATAAAATAAAAAAGCATTCGTGATATTCCATTGAGCTCAATAGAAGATAGTGAGAAAAGTACGTAACTACGGAAAATTTTATTTATTTGTTTATATCCTGGAATAATCCCTGCACGCGGAATGGTAGTTGTTTGGAATATGCATGCTGTACGTAACTCAAGAAAAAAAATTGAAGCCAAAAACGAAGTTTGTATAGAAACGTACCGTTACAAAGCCAAAGTAAAAAGCAAAACTTCTCATATATCTTTCGAAAAGAAGAACCTACAAAGCTTTTTATATATCTCAATACCTGAAGCGGCTACTGGCTCTCAGTTGTCCGGAGCGTTGATTACGTCCTTTGAGGGAGGGAATGGAGGTCGTTATTCGCAGCGCCAGGCGAGCCGGAGTGTGTGATTGAGACTCGGTTGAAGATCTCGTTAGGGCGAGGGGTCAAACCTTGACCGGCAGAGGCCAGCGGGAGATATGGGCCAAAGGAAGCGACAGACAGCGCAGATTCGAAGTTTTTTCAACGACTTGGGCATGAGAGGGTCGACTAAATGTCGGTCCACTCTCGCGTGTACATCCTCCATCACCTTAAAGCGGAGGGTTGGCAGGACATGGTTCAAATGTTCCTTCGCTCGGGCTTCAGACAGCTCCTCACTCATGAAAGCATCGCCGGACTCGGTTGCCAAAATTTGCCACCTCGGCCCTTAACTTCTCTGGCATAAATGGATGGGACAAAACATATTCAAAAACCCTTAAGGCGATTCTGGCTTGACTATGGGTGGGGGTTGGTACTAAATTGCACGTTCTCATTGATTAAGTTCAAAAATCCTGTATTATCTGATGAAATGGGTTGCCTATTAACAAGTCGAAATTATGACACAATTAATGCAGATTATTCCGTGATTATATCATTAATGACCACATTTGTCCAGCCATAGGAGTAGGGTCCTTAGATTCGATATATCCGTAGCTCTATCGATATGGGTCTTTGCAACCATTTTCACCTCACGGCCGCCATTAATATGCTTATTGAGCATTACTGCCATTACCACAAGCAAAAAAAATCTGCGAATATGCAGCGCCAGCCATCATTTCGACCACAAATGCACTGACAAATCATCAAAAACGTTGAACATCCTATGCTATGCTTATTATCGATTATCTTGGTATTTCAGTGTATTATCCAAGAACACTGAATATGCAGTGCTCTTGGATAATACACAGAAATAAGCACATTAATGGCGGACATGTTTGCATAGCGAAGACCAGTATCGAAGGTAGAATACAATCGATACTGAACGACCTTGCCATAGGAGCCGGCTGTAGCGCCATTTGTAAGGAACTACCGCATTTTGACTTCATCTACGACACTAATTCACTATCAACTAATAAAATTGACGGTGTGATGCCAATAATTGATTTTGACTAATTTTCCCTCAACTTTTTGCTTCTTATAAAAAGCTTTAATTGAAAGCTTTAATATGCTTCCTCGTTCAAATCCAAGTTTTTCTACTGTAATCTGAGCAATCTTCACAAGCGCCCAAGTTAAATTCTCCACTTTCATGGATGAATTTCAGTAAACTAGCCGGGAAACCCTATTTTATTTTTATCTCAATCCATAAATTGAAATTCAAATGTGGAAAGTATATTCGAGTTTTCAGAGAATCTGGAAGAAGTGACCCTGAGGCCAGATATATAAAATATCCTGGAACTACCTTAACTTCTGATATATCATGGGGATTACACGTACAAAGCATATGTGGCACAGCAAAAAAAACCAGGGTTTGTTAAACGTATTATAAGAAGGTCCTCGGATGCAAAAGTAAAAGAGAGATGCAACTTCGCTCTGGTTAGGCCACACCTCGAATTCGCCGTGAGTATTTGGGACTCTGGCCATAAAGATTTAATCACACATATTAATAAAATACAAAGGAAAGCAGCGCGCTTTATACAAAACTGCTACGAGCGTACATATAGTGTCTCACAACTTTTAGAGGGCTTAAGGTGGGAGCCCCTACTGACTCGGAGGCTACACGCTAGGCTTAGGTTGCTTGAGAAATTCAGAACTGATATTTTTCAGAGTGACACAGAGAATATTATCATGACCCCTCACTACATCTCTAGGTCTGACAGATGCGATAAAATAAGAGAGATACACTGCCGAATACATAGGTACAAAAACTCGTTCTTTTCGTGCACAATAAGCGACTGAAGCGAATAAAAACTGAGCTTCACTAAATACACTCCCATAATACACGTCACCATTTCACCTCCCAAAAACTTACATCTTTACACGGCTGGCGACCTAACTCCTCCTGCAACATGCCCATGTCTTTTCGGGTGTGGCACCAGGTTAGATCTCCCCCTGACCAACGTTTCGATGAGCCAATTGCTCATCATTTTCAGAAAAAACTCTGGGAGTCCAGAGTCAGGTTTTGGTATTGTTTTAATACCTCTGATTATAAAAATTCAGGTGACTACTGATTGATTGGGATCGTTTCTTTATTTTTTGGGGCTTCTTATCTTTTCAATCACCGGTCTCCATAGTTTGCCAAGGAACATGGATCATACGATTAAAATATCGAAAAAAACAAAATACAGCGAGAGAAATCAGCAAGATGGGTATAATCGTAACCCTGTAATCCAAAGGCTGGCGTTAATTTTGATGCCATTCGGCGACCACAAATAACGCTCCCTATCTGAAGTCGAAGAATGAGGGGGAGATGCAATTCGCGGAAATAGCACCCTACGGCATATTAGCACAGGCGCTATTATTCACAAAATCGCCTTCAAGGGATATTAATTTAGTAAATGTGTATATTCGAAGTTTTTAAGTATGAGTCTTTCATTTAAACTGTTCGCCGTATTCTGAATGGAGAAAAAATCAATGTAACTTATATCACCACGAGACTGAGCAAGCATGTTGTCAATCAAATTCTTTATTTTAATTTGGCGCAAAACGTTAATCTTTCGGAAAACAAATTATATTGCTAATGAGTTTATGAAATTAATTTCCTACTTATGTTTTTAATCGGAAAATACCTAATTAAAGCTTAATTTATATCATTATGATGCAATTAAAATTTATTATTTAATAAGCCCAATCTAATATACATTTTATACAGATGTTTTAACGGCTTATGGCTCAGTTTTTTAACATAAAAAGTTATTAATACAAATTTCTCCAGCCCACGACTGACAGACATAAAAATTAGATCCATCCCTCATTTCAGCTGCCCGACGACAGAACATTATTTTTGCCGGGGTTAAATTGTTATCTGGAGACAGAATTAACTCCACCACCCGGTGTCCCACTTACGGAAGTACAAAAGTTTTGTTCTATGGAAAATGAAAGCTATAAGACGTTACACTAGAGAATCCAGAATGCCAAAGAAAACAAGGAAAAGGAAAAACCTAAAGTTTCGAATTCAAATTACTATTTCATCAGTCACATTTGAGGAACATAAGCAGTGCTACTGAAATGAAACATCTTACTTGAGTAAGGATGCATTAATAGCTGTCCACGCTGGATTGAAAGAAAAAGGCTGATACACTCTTATCTCAAGTTATCTTTTATCTGTTTTGAAAGAGTTTGATGAATATATATATTTATAGGTAGAGCAAATATCAAAACAAAATTTAAAGGATAAAACTGCAGTGCTTCACGATATCATCTAGAGCTCATAGTGTGAATGCCTTTGATAAGAATGATTTTCCGCTTTTTCCTTCGCGGTCAAAAAAATTAACGAAGCCTAATACATTCAAAGTACATCTGTTGGCGAGAGTTTATAATCAAAATTTACCTCAAGCGGTGTATCTGACACGAAAGAACATTTAAATATAAATATCATCATCGATTTTGTCAATCTTTTATACATAGAAACGACTCAAGTCTCGTAACATAAAAAACTTCATGTGAGTCCAAAAAAAGTATCGTATCAACATTAATACATACATACATGCATACATACCAATCACGCCGTTTCCTTTCGGGGTAGGCACAGTCACAATGTTTCACTCATAAATACATATTTGTACACCAAACTCTGATTCAATAATTTACTCCAGACTGACCTATCCTTGCAAACCTCTTTTGCCTCGTTTACCCCCATACACAGCTTCATGCACGCCCTCCTGCTTTTAAGACTCCTAATATTCCTCCTCCTAAGAATTTCCTCAATCACATTCAACCACAACTTTCTCGGCCTACCTCTACCAATCGCACCAATCATTCTACTCTCATATATATCTGTTTCGTTATTCGACTCTCATCCATTCTCTCAACATGACCAAACCAACGAAGCACACTCCTTTCATATATGTCCATTAATGGAGCATTTAACCCACATTCATTTATTACCCACTCATTCCTAACCCTATCCACCCTACTTTTGCCGCAAACACTCCTCAGGTAACTCATACCCACGGCATTTAGTCTACTCTTATGTCTATCCTGATATACCCATGTTTCGCTACCATACAACAAAGTGAGGAGAATTACACTTTTTTACACGGCGATTTTCGCTTCCTTAGACAGGCGCTCATTCTTTGATATGCTCCATATGCTGCATACCACTTTCCTTTCATCATTCGCGCGTCTCTTTATCTCCCCATCTATCCGTCCATCTTTCGTAAACAACTAACCTAAGTACACAAAATCATCCACTAGTTCAATTACTTCACCATTCGCCCTCATCATACAGTTATTCACCCCATTTTCCTCATCAAAAACTACTACTTAAGTCTTGCACGCATTTTCCCTAAATTCCATTCTCTCTTGAATTGAATTATTCAAGGTGAGGACTAATAACATAAAATGTACTAAACTGAACAAAGAAAGTACTTCATTCAACGCCAGGACAATAACTTCAGTGGAGTATCCGGCTGAAGGGAGCATAAATGAGTAAATTCCTCCGTGATCGAAATGCAGGCGCTGAGTGCATTCAGTCCCACAATGAGTTGTGCACTCCCTTTAGTTCCTAGACTCCGCGAAAGTTGGCGTCCCATGACGTCCCAAGGAACTTTGTATCGAGTTAGTTCATGGTTATGATTATCTAGAGTTACAAATGAATTCAATGCACGCCGAAGAATTTGAATGTTGCGTCAACAATGTAAGCCGTAGCACAAAGGGCACGAAAATTTATGCATCATGGCGTTGTAAGCAGGGTGCCCCTGCAAGAACGTCTCGTTCATGTTAAACAACGTAGAATATAAAACCAGATGAGTTGGCCAAAGTACTTGATAGTCCCATATTGTATCCCGTTGCAGGGAAAAAGCAATCTTAGTGTGAAACTCACGAACTGAAATGCGAAATATAAGGAGTTTCACGATAGATAACGCCACTTGTAATGCTTCAAAGATATTTAAATATACAGCGATTTCTCACAACCCGCAGCCAATGTGATTCTGATGCTGCAATGTAATACAATATATGCAAATATAATATTTAATACTCCATAATTGCATATAGTACAGTGTACATGGTACTTAGTTAACGGTGTTAGCCCTTAATTAGTTATCGGTGTACATAGTACTTAACTTACAATTTTTTTATAATGGAGCTTTAAGCAACCTCTAAGGTCACAGACCTGTGGGGAAGCTGCCTTCATAACACAAATGCATTGACGAAGAAGCACAACTTTTTATATAGAGCATATATAATAAATTTTGATAAAACTATTTCAATTTGCGACAATTATGAACAGAAAAAAACAAATAAATATAGATAACTTCATCGTGCTTACATGATATACAAGTTTATAACATAAAAAAATGTCCTAGTATGCCAACATCTACATTTACTCCTGCGCTGTCAGTAAGTAGATTTTATGATTGAAAGACGAGAAGGACAAGCAACTATGCTCCGGTTTGACCACATCTGGTATACGCTGCGAGAATTTGGGACCCAGTGCAGAAATTTAAATGGGCGAAGCGAACGAAATACAAAGAAAAGCTGCACGCTTCGTAAAAAATTGCAAGAACGCAAAGCCTGAAAAACAGCTGATGGAAACATCGATTTAGGAACCGTTAAAAGAGCCATATACAAAGCCGAAAATTCTTCTGCAGACGCCTACGGGGTTTTTTGCTACTCATTGGGCTCTATGCAAGTCTGTTTACACAGAACCCAACAACAAGGATTGATATTCACAATACCGATTGTAAATTTCGAGTTTTGTTGTTCACATAACTATTTCTACCGCGGAAGAAACGTAAATTTGTCGAAAATCAGGAGATTCCTGAGTCGTGTACAACGTATATTCATAAAATTCTTTGCATTGATTGTAAATAAGAATCTTTCAACTCTTAGGAAAACTATGAAAATCTTGAAAAATATGTATTTTAAGGTCACAGTGAACATTCTTGCAAACCCTTGCAACGCATTTTACTCTTTGCCGCCGTCGTTCGAGAAGGGTAAAAATGGGGAAGGCGAATATCTCTCCTAGGCTGTGCGGTAGAAAACAGAACTAAAAGGACATGTTCGGCGGAGGAATAGAGCCCCCTTAAAGATTCGATAACTGGACTCAAGGTTGAGGTTATTTTTTTAAATCCGATCAGATGAGTTTCAATACGGCACGAAGATTTTTTTTTTGACCCCGCATCACACCTTTAGATCTGAGAGGAGTGAAAAAATTAGAGAAATATGCCGTCGAACTTACAGTTAAAAAAATTATGTATTCCCACAAACCATTATAGATTATAACATAGGTAGGCTGAGGTCAGCTTAAGACATCTCGCCAATACGCAATTCACCTCTGCCCTCTATCCCGGCTTTTCCACATACCACCCAGCCCTTTCCATGGCTGGCATCCTCGTACCCCTTGCCACACGTCTCTCCGGTAGTTCACAGGGCAGTGTCTCATAGGGGAAATGAAAGCTACTCCATGGACGAAAGAGATTTTAAAAATATACGATGAACAAATCCTGTTCGTTATTCCATTCGTCCGCCATGAATACACCCCGCACTGACTTGCGAGTAAGGAAGATTGCATATGCATCAGGAAAGCAGGGAGCCGTGGCGCTATTTACGCATCTATATAGCTCAAAGGAACACGTCCAACATGGAACTCCAGTACATCAAGAACAATAAATGATCTGAGATACTTATACTTTTTTGTCTAATAACAAGGAGTAATTACAATACAAGAACTAAACAAATAAAAGACAGCACCTCAAAAAAATTAAAGAAGGAAAAAATTTCTTCAAGCTTGGCATCTCACAAATTTTCACTCAAAATTATTCTTTATTCCATCGCAGATCAGCCTCCATTCAAAGGAAACAAATCAAATGTGTAACTTTTGGATTTGGACGCAGATGTGTAAATGGGAGATGTGAACATTCTCGGATCTGCAAGCGGGGATTGAACCCGCGGGGAAAAATACTTTTTAATAAATTGATTGCCGATTTAGTAGCAGCATAGGAGATTTAATGATCGAGACCAGATCGAGATCGAGAGTGATTGTGCGGTCATTTCTATCGTATTTCCAAATAACGCAAGTAAGGCAACAATCCTACATTCTATCATTTTGAATTATACCTTACTCACACTGTAATGGAGTGCTTAGCGTGTTCAGTAACGTCGGCAATAACATCATTTATGTGACCTGCCGACTGCATGCCATTTTATTTCCCTAAAGAAGACAGTGGGTGGATATGAGCTTAACATTTCGCGACATAATAACGAAAACATTTGTCCTTGCCTTGCGTATTTGACACACGAGTCAAAAAGCTTGAAAGAGATGCCTACTTTTCCAAGAAAAGTTACCCTCCACAACATGGCTATTGTACGCAGCATGTCTATAACATTCATGAATAATTCAGTGCTTTCATAAGCACAATTTCCGTTGTTAATTTTCCTTGCAATCCTTTGAAGCATCGCGACAATTTCACTTCTGATAGTTGTGACGAACGTAAAGCGCAAATGATCCATTGTATAATCTTACCGTATGGTTACATCTATTCCATTCAATACTCTAGTTCTTGCCCGGCCGAAGCGTCAAAATGTTGGCAAAAACGCTATTTTAGGGCTGTTTATCGATCGAATTTCAACGAAGTGAGCACCATGCCTCATATGGAAAAATGCCACAAGAAAATATTTTTTTTATTATCATCCTTCATCATTACAGTCCACAATGCATTTTATAGATTGAAGATTTTATAGCTATAGAAGAAAATAGAAATTTCACCAGGCCAAGATTCTAAACTGTTAGAGGAAATACAAAACTTGCAGGATTTTCTCTGGTCATATCAATTCCAAGTGATAAACTTGGTCCATTCTTGAGGCAAAATTCACAACTTTCTACTCGCCGTAAAAATTTTCGTGTCAAATAATCAGCTTTAAAAGAGAATCAAACCGCAGAAATATATATTAACGGTCAACGCCGGACAGGATTCTCAATTCTCACGGGACTCTCTTTATATCAGAAGGGACTACAAATTCATTAGGCATATTTTTCCACAATTCTCTTGACTTCTCAAAAATCTTTACGAGAGGGTTGCACAGTGGTTTTCGCAGGATCCTAGAGCGTTTAACATCCGCGGCCGGATATAGGACGATTTTTTTCCTCGTGAAATTTCTAAGATCCACTGCTGAATTTTTATTGATTGTATCACTAGATTGTACAATTTTACGTTGTAAAGAATCATTTGTCTGAGATGCAAGCAAAAATAGAGAGACATAGGTCCATTGCACATAATATGTCTGCAATTTTTGTGATAAAAATCATAGCTGTAATGAGAGGAGAAACCCAGGATTTATCCCAAATCTGAACAATCCATCAAAAAAATGCCTCGTATCGATATCCCGCTCAAATTTATTTTAAAGTATAAATAACGCAACGAATTATCATTTTTGTGATGAATATTTAATAACTATAATCAATTATTCATTCGTATTCAGCCATATTTCCGTTTAATTAAAGCGATCATTAATTTACATATTAAAATCAGGTCAATCCATAGGGAGCAGGACCAAATAGATAAATTTCCAGGGATCTATTTGGCGCATTCAGCATTATTCCTATTTCTGCGCGAATAAGCAATACCCATGGGATTGCTCAACCTTTTTGAAGTTCTAATTAGAAAATGGAGTTCAGCAACGCTAATTGGGCGTTATACGAGGAAAGCGGAGTAGGGAAATTGAAAAAAGGCGCGTCATTTACGGTTTGCGGATTTGAGGTCTTCACTCTAAAAACTAACTCCGCTTTTAATCATTTATTCTACAGGTGCGTGCCGATAATTATCGCTTGAGGACTATGATTGGCTGGATTTTTTAAAACTTTTTTGACCCAAAGAAGGCTTCAAACTCGGATAATTACACATTTCGATGCCTTTAGAATGAATTACCAAAGCTACAATCAGCGAGCTTGATTGATTTTTCCAGAAAATAAACGCCAGTTCTATGGAGAGTGGAGAGCCACATACCAATGAGCTCATGTAATGGTGCCTTACCAGTTACAAAACCTCCGCTAAATGACTTTCTATTACAACTATCCTATTAGGACAACGAAATAAATTTTCCCGGAAAGGAGAGACGACAAAATTCATGAAAATGTTGGGCTTTTGCTATTTCTTCGTAGTCCTGCCAATAAAAAAAGCAAAAAAATAATGATTTTTTAGAATAAAAGTTTCGCCTATTTCAGTTGTAGGCTTGAATATTGGAATTCGCAAGGGTGAATTTCGGCAACCAAAGAAGGAAAAAAATCTTACGAACAATTTTGGCTATTTTAACTTCATTACTAATGAAGCATGAGACATTTGCCGATTTCATGTTAACTTCGAAATGCTTCCGACAGAAAGTTTGAGCTGCCTTAGTTTTGAAACCAAGGAATTTCTTCCGCATGCTCATAAGATAAAGAGTTCTTAAAATCTAACCCCTTATCACCTTCTAAAGAATTGATGCTTCTTCGTGAGTCATCCTGAATCAGGGTTGAAAAACTGTTGATGTATACAAGTTCAAGCCCAGAAGACCTTACCAACTGAAAGGTCAATATTGTTATAATAATAGGCTTACGTAGTTTATCAAGGCAACTCCACACGTTTACTCAAAGCTTGAGCTTTTTCATGAGAAATATTGTACCTACCGTGTGGAGCGGAAAATCGTATGAACGCTTGGGCGATAGCCTGAATGACTGAACGGAAATTGAACCAGCTCTGATTCTATTCATTCTCTTGTACATTCTATTAGGCATCCTTATGTACTATTAAATATGTCGCGTAAAGTGGCCATTACTGAACATATGTCCAACCGTTATACAAATTCCCGACCACTTTTAGACTAGCTGGGAACTTGAAATTTGGCATGAACCTTCTATAAAAGAATTTATCGGAGGAAAAATTCCGAAAACTGGGAATTTCAAACCGGAACCTACCGAAAAATAATCAAATTGCGGTTTATCGACGTTTTAAAAAATTAGACTTTTGGTTCTCGCTCTATATCTTTGGAATTATCGCTCGGATCTCGAATCTGAAGGAACATTTATTAAGCAAAATCGATTCATCTACAAAATTCCACAAACGTCGTCTTTCTACACCTCGTAATTTTCTCACCAGAGGTCTCTAAACACGAAAATTAATTTAAAATTTCCCGGTTTTCTCGGTTTTTGCGCTCTAGCGTCTAAACGGTCGACCCGCTCTGAATTTGGAAGGCAGATTCTTTGTAGGCAACTAAACGTTCTAAACAATGACTTAAATTTTTTGCATTTACGTCCTTTAGTTTCATAGTTAGAAGGCGCCAAAGTCGGAATTTTGTAAAAGTCAAAAATGTTTCGTGCCGTTCCGTCTCCAATAGTGGACATATGACCTTGAAATTTGACAGGCGTATGGTACATTACATGATCCTTATGAATATTTAGCGAAAATGCCAACTTTTTATTAAAAAAATGACGAACAAAATTAAAAATGGCTGATTTTTCGCTCAGTTGCATCGTAGGCCTCTGTTTTTCAGTGTGTTGCCTCTGAACGGTAAAACATTTTACCAATATTATGAATTATTGTTGTAGCTAATAAAATGACGTACATGAGAATACCTTTAGTTTTTTTCCTATCTCTCGTGGATATCTCACAACAATCCCCAAAAATCTGACTTTATGAAAATGATACCCCATTTAATCACGGTAAAATGCCCGTCACAGCTCTATTATAGCACATATGGCCATGCAACTTGGCATGCATAAGCAGCATCACATGATTATGAAGGATGTTTAGTGAAATCATCGACTTTATATCTACAAATGACCGAAAAAAAATTAATAATGGCGGATTTTTCGCTCAGTTGTGATGCCGGCTTCTGGATTTCGGTGTGTTTCCTCTGAGCGGATAACATTTTACCAATGATATAAATTTTTATTGTAGAAAATAAATTGGCCTAAATGTCAATACCATTTATTTTCCCTTATTAACTATTATTATGTCACAGCAAACCCCCAAAATAAGACTTTATGAATATGAATACCCTAATCATCCCTATGAAATGCCCGTTTTGTCGCTTTTAGTATACATTGAACTTGGAATATGGCATGCATGTGCTACTTGACATGTCCGTTATGGACTAACAGTGAAAACACCCTCTTTTAAATTAAAAATGCCAAAAAAATTAAAAATGGCTGATTTTTTTCTCGGTTGCCGCGTAAGCTTCTGCTTTTTAGTGTGTTGCTACTGAGCGATTGAACATTTAACCGACATTTTAAAATGTTGTTGTAGCTATAAAAACGCTGTAAATAATGATACCATAACCTTTTTCCTATCCCTCATGTTTATTTGACAACAATCCCCCAAAATCGGACTTATTGAAAATGATAACCCATTTAATCCCTGTGAAATGCCCGTCATATCTTCACTAGTGTATATATGGCCTTGAACGTTGACATTGGCATGAGCTGAGCCTTAATACGCACATTGCGGATAAGTAGCGAAGATTAGGATTTTTTATATAAAAGCCTCAGAAAAATTAATAATGCGTACTGTTTGACAATAACCGACAGCGCAGGCCTGTGTTTTTCCGTCTATTTCATTGTCACAGTAAATAACTGTTCTTATTTAACGATTTCATGTCATTACTATTGCAATTGCCTAAAGAACAATACCTTTTGCATCTTCCTAACCCTTACAGTTAACTCACAGCTATCGCTTAAACTCAGTATTTCGAAAAAATCAGATGAAAGACATTTAAAACCAGTACACTGCCAGCACCAGTAACCGAGAAATGGACGAGAAGTTAGGTGTTGGGCTGGGGAGTGAAAGGTTGGAACCTCTATACTCATGTCGTGGAATCTTTTTTTCTTTTTCCGTAGTTCTTTCACTTATATCTTTCAAAAATTTTGTTTTCATCATTGTAACTTGCTTTAAAAATATTTTCCTCCCAAAAAAATAAAAATGGCGGATTTACCCGTTTTCCATCGTTTTTTTATTCTGGCACCTGGGTTTACCGCCTGAAACGACTGTTTTTCTCAAGTTAAGCTAACGATTGAATGTTCTTTATTACTTCGTTGCCTTTTTTGTCGTTATCTTTGTTGTTCGCTTCGATACGAGCCCTATAATATAGTTTAAATTTAGGAGTTTTCGGCGGTTTTCCAGCTCTAGCGTCTGAACAGTCGATTTGATCGAAATTTTTACACCGAATTGTATGTAGGCAACAAAATGTTCTAAACATATACTAACATTGTTTGTTTCTATGCTTCGCAGTTTCGGCGTTACATGCCGTAAAAATCTGTATTTTTTAATTTTCTGGCATTTTACCCTATTTATTTCGCAGTTTTTCGATTCTAGCTCCTGGTTTCACCGCTAGATATGTTTGTTTTTTCATAATTTAAGTTTACTAATGACAAATTATATAATGTGTTTGATTTATTGTCGTTACTTTTATTACTCGCTTCCATACGAGCCCTAGCATTCGAAATATAGGTTAATTATAGGTGATAATTTCACAGGTCCACCGTTAAACGCGGGGGAGTTTTTTTTAGCAGTTCCCCTGGCCTACTGCGTATTTGTAGGAAGACAGGTAATTTTGTTTCGGTAGACACCCTAGCCTACTGCCGATTGGAATCCTGGAGTTGTGGAGGGTCAGGCCCCGTGACCGACTGTCATGGAACTCGTGTTTTTCAGAGGAGTTCGCCGTACACGATATTCTGTATCCAGAGGCCAGGAAACAAGGAGATCATATATCTACTGGCGAAGGGCAGTTTTATTAGGCAGATCCCATAGCCTACTGCCATGTATTTTTGTACGCTTCACTATTGCACATTTCAACGCGGGGGACTTTTATTTAAGCAAGACGGGTGGTTTTGTTTCGCAAAAAATAACGAATATAACCCCTAGAACCACCCATTATATCAAGCTAGGAATCACACGCCATGGGATTGACTATGGAGCTTTCTACACCCCGTAGTTTCAGAGTTACATGTGGTCAAACTCGGAAAGTTCGTTTTCACAGTCCGTACTCAAAATTTTATAACCATGACGCCAAGGTTTTTCAAAATGGCGAATGCCCAAACGTGACACAAACGTACAACTCTTCAAAATGGATTTCGACGACTAAAACCC